>JAOBAT010057256.1:0-16498 GCA_026413305.1 Hydrozoanthus tunicans | reverse complement strand
GACTAGCGCCTTACAAAATGTGCTACCAAGGCAACCAGAAATCAAACCCAGGCCTCTACAAGGGTAGACTAGCGCCTCACAAACTGTGCTACCAAGGCAATCAGGAATCAAACAAAGGCCTCTACAAGGGTAAACTAGCGCCTTACAAAATGTGCTACCAAGGCAACCAGGGGAGTCAGAATGGCCGAGTGGTTAGCGGTCGTGCTTCCGACGTCTTTGGATCCTGGAGTCAAATCCTGGGCTTGAATGAGGGCTAAGATTTTTTTATCTTCTTCTTACTCCGAGGGTTTTTCTCCGGGTTCTCCGGTTCTTTCTTCCTCCACAAATAGACTTAACATCAGGATCCGTGCCGTCGAGCGACTAAACATAAGCCACTGGCTTGGGAGAATGGTCAACCACTCCCAGCGTTATGACGATAAATAACGTTATTTTTTTTACAAACTGATATACTAATAATACACGAACCTGCTGCTGTGCTGTGTCGGCAACAATCATCTCGTTGACCATGTCTATCTTTGGAGGAGTAATCACTGTCTCTCGGAAGGGCACGATAGGTGAAGACACATTCAGCTCAATACGAGCGTATCGCTGCTTAAGGTCGTCAACACATCTCTGGAGATGAACCTCGCCCGCGGCAATTATGACGTGTTCCCCTGAGGGGAGAGGTAAAAACAAAATTGAGATCTGGGTTATAACAGGGAGCTTAAGATACGCGGATGGAAACATCGAAAAAGACGGTTTAAATAAAACCACTTTTTCCTTGCCCTTTTCGATCACTTAAATGGCTAGATTGCTTTCTCTTTTGCCCGAGTAGCACTTTGTGAATAGAACAAGATGTAAACGAACATTGAGGAAATATTCTGTAAGTCTTTCACGTAAACGTAAAATCCGTTCAAGTTTGAGTTATCATAGCTGACAAGTGACCAGCACGGTGCATTTAATTGGCAGCTAAATTCTATTCACTTTTGTCTTCTGCCATCGTCGTCGGTTGTGCCATCCTAACCTTTAAGGTCAATTAATACACTATTACAGCCTTTGGGGAAACCCTGGATCCTCTTAGAGAGAAACCTTGGGTGTAAAAGATTATAACGAAAACCGTTTTCAAAACCTATGGAGCATGGAGATGAGATAGATTTGTAACACAAAAAACTTTAATTTCGAATAAAGAACAGAATCCTGAACCCTACGGAAAAAACAATGGAGCGTTTGTCTCTCCAACACTTCGGAGAGCGACTGTCATAAATGTTTTTCGAACTTTTATAATCTGTACTTATCAACTTAGAAAGGCTTCGAAATTGGGAATAGTTCAATTCAGAAATTTTGAACCCAGGCCAACGCGTCCTGGCTCAAAAATTTCGAACTTTGAAGCCACAAACGCAAGACACACGTGACTAAAATGAACAAACAGAGTTAACCGCTATCTTTTTTTTTTCAAGCATCAAAAACGTAAAAGGTACACATTTTTATATAAGGGATGTATAAGGCTAACCCTTTCATCGCGACAGTTACGAAAACACATACAGGTTTTACCAAACAAGCCGATAAGTACATGTAGCACTAAAAACATTAACTCGTTACCAGTCTCCTGAACAAGTGTCTCCACACACGGGTCGGCCTGGTTCAACAGTCGAATGCCCCGGGCCAAGGCCGGCATGTCAGACGGACTCACAGGTTCTACTGCAACTCTCACTATAGGCCGGGCCTCAAGCTGGAGGGCCATAAATGGAGGGCAAGCAAGAGTACTTGATATTGTAGCTGTTTTAAGGACATAGTTGTCCAGGCCCCCAATACCAAAAATGTTTCCTGGGGGGACTGAATCAAGCGCCTCGAGTTCTCGGCCCATCAGAAGGTACAAATCTTCCACTGTGAACAATGCGGCATGTTGGTTTGTGCCTCTATCGATAGACTTTGCGACAGAGAGGCCGTCATTTGTTTTGCCTTGAGTTGTTTCAATGCTGGAACCCATAAAACACTGCTAAAGTTACAGTTACACTGTGTTTTATAAAGTAAAGTATCAAGCGGAAAAAGATAATAGAATGTGCGTGATTGCCTTCATTTGAACTTACTTAAAAGGTTTTCAAGTTTTAATTGTTTTCACTGTGTTCAGGTTCCTTCTCAATTCTAGTTCTAAGGGTTGAAGATCTTGTGGCTCATACCAGGAGGTTTTCTATTGGCTTACTTATTATTTTTCATTATTACACTCACCGCTCTTATCATTGTCATCACTATCACTATCATCATGTACAGATGAACCTCGATAATTCACACCCCCGTCGAACAAAATCCAATTTTTCCAGGATTAGATTTTAGAAACAAAATCAGTAACTCATACTTAAATACTTCAAACTGTTTTTCGTTTCTCATCGGAGTTCGAATTAACGAGGTTATACTGTACTGAGGCAAGGTTGAATTGTAATTACTAAGGCTACCGTTATGACGATACAATTACGGGTATGACTATGACTAACAACAGCGTGACGAGGCTTGGGCGCCGGTGGAAGCAAATGTTTATTGGGGGGAGGGGGCACAGTGGAAATTTTGATAATTCGTTATGAAATATAAAATTCCTATTCAAAAGTTGCTATTGTTAGGCCTGAACCACACTAACGCGTTTTTGAAAACGTATCGTTTCAATCTTATGAAAACGGAGCAAAAGATTTGCACCCACACTAGCGTTTTTGTATCGTTTTCGCTTCGTTTTCACCCATCCAGACAAATGCATTTTTGAAAACGGTCAAGCACAATTTCGTTACCAGTGTTAAAACAATGGTTACTGTTGTGCTTTATTCCACCGCGTGAGTTCTGGTAACGAGACTTATATAATCCGCCATTTTGTTACAAATTTACAAGTAAAGTTAGATAGTGGCTTGGTGTTTTATACGTGAAAAAGATAATTTTTGCTATCGTAGGATATGTATGATCACTGGACATGTAAAAGAGTACTCTGTAAGGAGCACTTGTGTACAGTTTTGCAGAAAAAAATGTTGTTTGAAAAGAAAATTTGCTCGATTTGCTTGTTTTATTTTATAACTTATAAACAAGTTGTCAAAGGTTTTCGACAGCTTTTCAGTTAAAGTTAAACCTTGTTCTGTAAATTTCCTAAAAAGTTTAGCATTAAAAGAAGTTGAATTTGTTTGAGTTGAACCAATTTACGTTACCTGTGCTGTAATATTTTTCTAAACTGACTAAAGTTTACATTCGTGTTTCAAAATGGAATTGGGTTTTTCGCGGGGAAAAACGCCAACAATTCATCATGATGACGATAGCGTTTTCAAAAAGCTCCGATTTCGTGCTACCGCACTAAAACGTATCGATACGTTTTCAAATGTCTCCGGTTTCAGAAGAGTTTTCAAAATTAATGTCTCCGTTTTCGAAAACGAAGGCCTCCGTTGTCGATCGATGCAGTGTGTTCGCAAGGTGAATTCGATGCTCTTTCAAATGAAAACGCATTAGTGTGGTTTGGGCCTTAGCCTGAAAAATATTGGGGGAGGGGGGGGGGGGGGGCTGCAACCAAATTATTGCCTCCCCCGGCCCCCCGTTTCCGCCGCCCATGCAATGACAGTGACCGATTAAGTAAAACTACGTTTATAAACTTTGCAAACAACTTTCGTTCTTGTATGAGAAATATACCTAAACAAAGTTTAAGGTACAATTCTTGCCTTAAATGATATCGTAGTTTTATCTATGATTTTATCTGATTCAATTTGTGTAGCTACTCAAGTGGAACTGTGTAATTTTACCACTGTGTTCAGATGTCTAGTCACAAATATTTTTTAACGTCACACGATAACAACTTTTGAGATTACAATTACACAAAGAAAGCGCAAGCTTCTTTTGAAAACAATCATATAAATATTTTTTTAAATTAAGTGTTTCAGGGAGAGATAGAGATATAATTACCGATTGTTCAAAGCATAATACACCTGAATTTTGTTTCGCTGTCACCAAAAACTGAGAAGCACATTTTATTGAGTCTGTTTAATGAGGAGAACCACACCTGTGACGTTATACATTAAACCCTAACGCTTTTAAATACCTCGAAAACTAACCATCACATAGTGGTTTTAAGTTCTTACTGGTCACGGTAACCAATTCAACCAGTTGCATCAGATAAAAATAATTATATGTTAACAATGCCACTTTAAGCAGGAATT
Organism: Hydrozoanthus tunicans; assembly: GCA_026413305.1. NCBI lineage: Eukaryota > Metazoa > Cnidaria > Anthozoa > Zoantharia > Hydrozoanthidae > Hydrozoanthus > Hydrozoanthus tunicans. Next base: position 12,344 of record JAOBAT010057256.1, on the reverse strand, counting down.
GTCATTTAAACTTATGGTTATGACAAAGACTGATGAACAGCAAACCTGTATGTCTGTATTTGCGCGTGTTCTCCTTTTAGCATATCGTCCTCAATCTCTGCTGGTTCATGTCTCGGCCCCAAGACGTACAGAGTCTGTCCTTTCCTTATCATGCCACTAAACACTCTTGCAAACGCCACAAAGTAATTCTTTGGACCTTTTTCAGTTTCAGAGGTGTCCTGCTTCTTCTCAACACTAGCACTCGCGTTTTCATATCTCTCTGGTATTGTGCTGCTGAAGGGGGTCCCGGTTTCTGCCGCACGTGCAATCATCTCTGCGTGTTGTTTCCTAGCCTGCTCACGTCGCTGAGATATCTCCTCTTGGGTTAATGGCCTGAAATGAAATACAGTAAGTTTACAATATTTCTTTACTACACGTGAGCTCAGATAGTTCGAACTAGGTTAATTCAAACTCCTGCTTATTCGAAAAAAAAATCCAATTTCTCCACCAGTTTGTTTTAGATGGCAAAATCAGTTAGCTCAAACTCGGTTATTTTGAACCCCATCTAAAAACTCGAACTGTTTTTCGTTTCCCGTGGGAGGTGGAAAAAGAGAGACAACCACTTTGGTTGAAGGAAACGGAGAAACAGCACAAGTGGCAAGGTAGGGAGCAGAATGGAAGAACTTTGTCAGTGCCCTATGCGACACTTGGCGCGATGATGATGATAATAAGTATGACGATGGTTATGATAATGATGATAATGATTATGATGATAAGGATGACGATGATGATGGAGATAATGATGATAAATATGATGATTATGATGACGACGATAATGATGATGGTGAAGATAGTGATGATGATAATGAATTAATGATGATGATGATAATGATGATTGGGATTCGAATTACGGAGTTTTACTGTAATCTGAGGTCGTTGGAGTTCTCAACAGGCTATTCCAAGAAGACACAAATCAGAACCGTCTGCAAAAGCAGCATTTTTTTACAATTATTTTTAGACCTGTGTGTAATGAAACCAGGCGTCCTGCCAAGCATATAAAAGCACCTAATTTGGTGGAAGCGAACTTTTTTTTATAACAAAGAACCAACCACGTGTTATTAAAATGCAACACCTGATCTGTGATACCCTACATAAAAGTCTTTGAGTAAAGTTATCTGAATAATGGAGCATGCATGAACCTCTTCAGCAATAACATGGCGACTTTTGCTATTAACTTATGGAATCTGAACCCAAGTGGAGAATAAGTTACAAAATGCAATTGATATGAATCCTACAATTTGAAAGCGCCATGCTGAGAAAAGGTTTGCATAGCTCATCTGTTTAATTTTTTTATAAACACTTTCAATTGGCAATTTACCGTCTTCTATTTTGTGGCATAGCTTGCTCTTCCACGGGAAACATCTTTGAAATGTACACAATGACTGCAGACTCGCCAGAGGAGGCACACGCCAAGAAATCTGAAAACAAAGAATTTGCTCTTGAAAATTTTTCGCCAATCAATTAACTTGTTACATGAAATTTTAGCGTCACTTTAATTTAGCGATTTTTAGCGATTTTTCAAAATCGCTAAAATAAAGTGACGCTAAAAAAGAGTGTCGCTAACTTAAGGTGACGTTAAAACTGAGTGACTTTATATATTTCAAAAATGTTTAAAAAGTGGGTATAATGTAGCAAAAGCGTTAAAAAGTCAATATTTTGGTATTGTATGGCAACAAAAACGTTCTGGAGACTAAACGAGACTTATAAGACAGCTAAGAGGATAGATGATGTAAAACATTGACGTTGAGTTTTGGAACATGTATCTGTTAATAACAATGCGTTACTGTTGTTGTTACTGTTTTATTTTGTTGATGACACTCATCCAAGATGTGTTAAAATTAATTTCCTTAAGAATTACGATAAAGGGAATAAAAAGAAAAAGAAGTCGATTTTTGACTATCGCGAAAATAAAGTGACTAGAAATATAAGTTTTTGGACAAATCGCTAAATTTAAGTGTCACTAGATATCTAAGCTACAAAATCGCTACATTAACGTGACACTAAAATTTCATGTACTAGCAAAAAAACACGGTTTTATATCTGTCTTTCCATCCCTTCTTTACTCCCTCTTTATCTCTACTTCATTACCTTGTTTAAGTCTTTGAGTTGGTTGAGGAAGTGACTCAAACGTCCTCATTCCGCTACACATCAGTTTTTCCACTCTCTCTTCTGACATGTCCAGCGGGCTCGGCAATTTATGAACAACCATCGACAACAAAGTCTTGGACAGCGGAAGCCACTGCCCGAATATCGCCTGGAGGTACACTCTGGAGTCAGTGTAGCGACTGTCCCGGGCTGAGATTTTTAGGTTTAGAGATTTCACAATATGTTCTGTCTTCAGTTTGTCTCTGTTTATGAATAGAAAACAAAAACAGTCAAAGAGATATAACTATTTTTCAAACAATAAATTCCTTAAAAATGGTCTAGATCTGTTCAACCGTGAACCCATACTTTTCTTAAAACAAGGTTGGAAGAGTTTTGCTTTCTATCAAGAACTTGAATATTTTTTTTGTTTGATCGATTGGCATTTTCTCGTTAATGGATGCCTAAATCTGTATGTCAAGTAATATAAGGAGAATTTAGACCTTGAAGGTAACTTTAACGGTAAATGATGGTTACTTCGCGCTGTTTATCTTACCTTCTAACCATGACTGCATCGTACACAGCCCAGAGGTTTTCAAGTACAAATTGCACAAACAAAGGTTTCTTTGACTTGGCTTGTGCTCCCTTCAGGATTCTCTTGCTTTTGGAGTGTAGATAATAGTCTCCCCATAGGGTCTTCTGAAGAACGCCAGCCTTGATTCCAAGTTTAGCAGCAAGCATCTCGGCAAAATCAAGTATTCTAGAAAACATTTAAAAACTTTTTTTGAAACTTGACGTGAGTTGCATTGGCTGTAGCCTGCATAGCAAGCATTTCTGTTGCCGTTGAGTTTCAGTAAGATTTTCCTTTTTGGTCACACAGAAATTAGGGTGAGAGCAAAAATTAAAGAAGGGGGTGGGGGAAGTGAGAAGGAGCTAAGATTTCTTCCCCCTCCCCAGTCCCTCTGGTCCAAACTGTCTGAGTTGGATATTCACAAGCATGGTTGGTTTGGATCTGAGGTTACAGGTTTTAGAATCAGTGATTATAAAGGGATTTATAATTATACCCTCACTGACTGCATTCAAACCAACATACCATTCGACAATGGTTACTCATTTGTAAAAGAAAAAAACGGTATCTCATTTTGAATCCATTCTTTAGATTAAATTATATAAAATAATTGAGGAAGAAACCCTTGTAAACAAAAAAAGGCCTCTTTAGTTAATACTCATAAAAACAAAAACTATCCCGCTCAGTGTTGGTGCCTAACTACTGTAGTAAGGATAATCAATTTTCTACTTTGCTTCAAACAGTAATCTGACATCCTCTTCAAGGCACGATAGTTGAATGACATACAATTTGCTGTGTTTAAACCCAACATGAAGCCAATCATACAATAACATGCAGCAACCTAGTCACATTCTTACCTGAACCCCCAACCATCTACAGCACTGGCAAACACAACATTCCCAAGATCAGGAGAGAAATAGATATGAGAATCATCTGTTTCTTCTAAACCAGAGCTCCACTCATCAATCGACACGGCAGAGTTGTCAATAACACCATCCTCTGCAGTTGAAGAGCTGGAGATTGCTTTGGAGCCAGAGCTAGAAGTTTTCTCCATGACTTGGGAGGAGAATAAGGTCCCAGTAATGGCATTGACCTATCAAACAGTGATAAAAATGTCAGTAACTAATCAAATGGCGAGAAAGGTAAAAAGTTGACTTATCACATTGAAATAAATTAAGGTTCAAAATAAAAACATTATAATTGCTAAGAATGAAAAAAAAAGAATATAAATTATATCTAAAATTTAGTAAAACAAGAGAACTTATTTTTGATGTTACAAATTAAACCAATAACTTTTTAGCATTGTTATGGAGGATTCGGGTTGATGTTCGGTAAAAATCTGCACTCAGCCCCAAGCATGATTACAAGAAAGACAGGCTCAATTCATCACTTCCCAGATTTCCTCAACCTGGTTTTGAGGTTTTTGCCATTTTTGGCCTTATAATTTTTCTTACTGCAACACTAAAATCCAATGTTGAACATTATTAGATCAATAAAATTGTCACTTTTACTACCTACTCTCTGTTATCAACAATATTTTTATAATAATTATATTTTATCATGTATTAATTAGCATTTTAAAGACATCATCAAGCTTTTTAACTTTAAGATCTTTGTTATCATCCTTATCACACCTCTATCTGCAATAAATTCTATTTCTTGTAGCTAGCTAGGTACAGAGACATATTTCTAGATACCAAACATTACTGTCACTATTTAGTACTATCAACATCATGCTACCAACCATTGTCTAACCATCAACACTGAATATCTTTGCTAATAAAAGCTTCCATTTTTTATATCAACCATCATCGTAACCATTTTCACAGCCAGGGTTTGAAACTAACTTTTTTCTAAGGGAGCCATCTGGCAACTTACCTAAACATATTGGTCGCCAGATGGAAGGGTTTGGTCACCAAACAAAAGTTTTAGTCAATTTTGGTTTCTTCCCTTAGAATTGTGGCTTTGTTGCTCAACTTGCCGCAACATAAAGAAAACAATTTCTCTGGCATCTTAATTTTTAGTATTTTTTAAAAGCACAAAATTTAGCCGGGTAAATAATCATTGCTTTGTCTTGTACAACTGTCCAAGGGAGCTTTCTGAATTCTTCCACTAAAAGCACTTTTAAATCCTGAGTAGACAAAAATGGTTAGTCACTAGATGGTGACCACCAGTTTTATATTTTTATTCTGGTCACAAACATTATTTTTGGCTGCATTGGCAATCAGTGAGTTGCAATTTCGGACCCTGTAGGCAGTTGATAGGTATTTGGTTTTATCATAGTTATGTTACAAGCCAAGGCGCGGCATCCCTAAGGGATCCAGAAACAAATTGCTGTTTGCTCACCTCTAAATTTTAAAGAAATGGTTTTATCACAGAAAACTCAAAGGGAACTGTGCTAGAATACTATTGGGTGCGAGTGAAAAATGGAAACGAGGGGGAGGGAGAGGGGAGAGAAAAACTAATGCCGCTCGACCACCTGATCCAAGGTGTCAGCAACACTAAGTGCTCTGTAATTCTCTGCGCTCAAAAGAAGACCCAACCACTTGCCAGATGCAAGCTTCCATTATATTAAGGTCATTCCTCAATTTTGCATTGCGCTGCTCTTCTGCGCATTTCGTACAAAAATTTCACACTAATGGCTCAATTTTGCCTAACGATTCATGTATTTGCTGACCAGAATCGATTCCATTCATCTGGACACAAATCGAGGCGTACTTAACCACACTTGCCCAAGGCCCCTCGCAGAAAACTCCGATTTGATGCTAGTTTTTTTACTATTTTGCTGAATATCTAAAAACTGAAATCGGGAACCCCCTTTTTCTTTTTCAATTTTTTAACAAAATAACTTTTCCCATCTGGTGCAAAAATTTAAACAATATCTATCAATTGATAGAAAGTACAGAATTTGGGTCATTGAAGTCCTTCTGGTTGGCAATTTTTAGCTATTTTCAACTAGGAATGAGGTAATTGTAACGCTGATTAACCGTGTAAATTAATGACATTTATTGACAAAACTCCTTAAATGTATAGCTTAGTTGACTGAAAGTTTGAAAAAAAGTGATAAGAATATAAGTCACCCTAGTGTACATCAGTAATGTTTGTTATTGGCGGCTGGATAAAAAACTGTGATGATGACATTTTTTGACTAAGTTGGCATAAAATAACCATAGTTTGACACTCTGTAACTCAAAAACGAAGTTGGTGACCCCCACTTTTTATTCCATATTCGGAGTCAACATACACAAAGGAACAAACTGGCAAAGTTTGAAAAAAAAACTATGTGCGAATTTTTTTTAGGGGAATGACCTTAATAAATACTTAATATACATATCACTATCATTTGTAACTGTATTAACAAAACAATGATCACTTTACTCACTTGTTCCAAGATCTGTTGCAAGTGAATATGGGCTTCCAGAGGTGAAAACTTTAACTCTGTGATCAGTCTGTCAACCTTGTTCAGAACCAGACATGGACGGATATCTTCTAACCACGCCTGACGCAATACAGCATGAGTCTAAAAAAGTATTTGACGTCCAGATTGTAAATTGATGCAAAATCAAAATTTCTGTAGTCTGAAACCAAAAGTCTTGTTCGTTTTACTAGGATGCTCCTCTAGGGATAAAAACCACATGTATGGCAACTAAAAATTTTAAAAGCATTCAGACAGATGTCCACTTTCAGCTCCAGCCAGTTTTAATTAATATCAAAATTAAACTTCACCTTAAATGACTCAATGCAAACTATTGGCCATTTATTTTTGTAATGAAATTCAATGGAAATTGATCAAACAAAAAGCTTTATAAACCTACTAGAGATGAAAAGCAAAATGCTTCTTAAATTTGTAAGTCCTCTGAGTTCAGATATGTTAACTCATTAAATTTATTATAACATAATTAATTATTATGTTAAAATGCTTCTAAACTGGTAACAGAAAAAAAGTTAGTTCTAGCTAGCTTAATTTTGGAGAATTTAGTGCTCAATATGCCATTTGTTACTGAGGTGGTTTATATATTAAAATTTTTAATTAATATTGAACTAAACCAGGTATTAATTAAAATCAGAGACGATTACATTTATGGTAATATGAGTGAATATTTCTAACAATCAATTTTCAACAGCTGAAAGTTAAAATAGGTCATGAAGATGCTAGCCAATAGAGTATTATTTATCTAAAATTCAATCTGGAACGAACCATGACACTTGTAAGTTTATTATGCGGTAACCCTTACTAATTATATATTAATTAGTTAACAAAGTAATTACTGTCAGTAATATGGAGAAAAATAGACCAACCTGTGGGCAAACTCCCTCAACAACATCAACAACAACAATAGCTCCATCACACAGTCTAACTGCTGTTGATACCTATTTATTAATGAGAATATATTTTACTACATTTTTCCTTGGTACAACTTGTGATATGAAAAATACTTTTTAAAACCAGAACTTGACAAAAAACAAAATCAAACTTTTTGAGCTGTAAGTTATATTGTTCAACTGATGACGTCACTTGTAATGTCCTGGAAATTTCATTTTTTTAAATTTGCAGCCAATCCTTAACTTTTGGACAAAAATTACTCTTAAACCATTAAATCTAAAGAATACCTCAAGATACATCATCAGCTCAAGTTTGGCATAAGTTCATTCAAAGATTATAGATTGACAGCAGATTTTTTAAAAAAAATGAAATTTTACCAGAACAACAACATCGTAAGTTGAATAATTAAATGTTAATACCTCAAGAACCGTAAAAGATTTTACAAAATTTTTCCACCACTATTTATTCCTCACTTAGCAAGGTTTATCTGCTAACGCTACAAGTTCCATGTCACAGGCACCTTAAGTATAAGTTAGATTCTAAGGTAGATTGAGTCTAAACTACTTTGACTAATATTAGTCTTGAAGTTTACTTTAGAGCTTTGAGTTATCCACATTATCCACAACTTACTTCACTTGAAAAATCCACATGTCCAGGCGAATCAATAAGATTGATGAGATATTGTTCTTCTTCTGGAATAGAGATGTTGGTATTAATGAGAATACGAGAGCCATTTAGATATTAACTGACTTCTACAAAGATTAAAACCCTAAGACTGGACCCCTTGACCTCGTGCCCAAGTAGGGAGTGAGGTGCGAGCTTGGGGTAGGGCCATAGCAGGGAGGGGCCTGAGGGGCCAGCTGCATCCTCCCCCCCCAAAAAAATTAAGATAAGTATTAAGATAATGTAAGAGGAAGTATGTACTTGCCCCCTTCAAATAGTTGGGAGCTTTTAAAAGCAACAAGGACAGCAACACAGACGGTGACAGCTCACAAAAAAAAATTTCTTGTTTGTTCCTTTTAACAATGTCTCTTTCTTTTGTCCTAATTATGCTTTTTGAAGAGAGAAAGTTTAGAATTACTTTCATAAAGATAAAAGATTGTAAAAAATTTCTGTTTATAATCGTTCATAGTTCAATGACTCCAAAATTAAGCTTTTCGCATTGTAGTTTTGAAGACAACGGCTTGCAGGTGGCCAGCACGGTGCATTCAAATGTGCAGTTAATTTATGTGTTCACTATTGTTTTTTGCTGTCGCTGTTAGCATTGGTGCCCTCATAGCTTAAACTCTCTATTTATCACATTTTTGTAATGTTCAGCTGTGCCCTCCAACATTTGAGCCTGTACTACAACCCTGTGGGGGGTTAGGGGTTCAAAGAGCATTCAGGACTGCAGGCCTTTTTTCTTTATCCTTGTTCTTACAAAATCTCTGACTGGCTTGTTATCATTTATTTGTCACAGCATATATAATCAGTACCTGGGGCTACAAAATTCAAGATCAAAAAGTCAAGATTAAGTTTGTTTACCTTTATTGAAGTGCAGAGAAATTGCACTGGATTTCATTGTTATTCCTCTGATCTGCTCATCTTCTCGGCTGTCCATATATCGCAGCTAATGGTGCAGAAAAAGGTTACTTTGAAAGTCAAAGTTGCTGCAGCTGTAATTCCTCATATAGCATAATATATAATACACCACAAGTGTCAATGGTCAAAAAGACTGACTTGAATATGAATACCAACAACAACTTTAATAGTTTAATTCTTACTAGTGTAAACTGAAAACTGTATTTCATCAAGTCATAGTTAATCTAGGGACTGATTATGAAAGCTGGCAAACTTCAAAAGGGAACAATAAAGAATGTGAAAAGATGCTGTAGGTTGAACAAGCCGTGACCATGCATAATCTTTGTTTCAGGTGTTAGTGAAAATGTTTTGACTGGCTACTTGTTGATTTGCATCTCAAAACCTTTTGCATTTTGTGCACCTTCAGGTCTAGAAAACAAAAGAAAACGATGAACAAAGACCTACAACAATGGTTTCAAAACCAGTCCCTAGATTAAGTGTACTCTCTCTCTATGTTCAGCTGGCAATTAAAGATGAAACATACCTGTCTCCCGGGCGAAAGGGGGGAGGGTAACTTTGGGATTGAAAGGGTAAAGGTGATCATCGGAAAAGTCCTTAAAATATCCTATAGGATACCAAGACATCAAAATTTTTCACCTTAAAAATTACCTCTTGGTTTGTAAAGTGTCCTAAAAATAACCAATCAAATATTGATATTTTTACCTAAATAGCTAGCGGATTGGCCTTGAAAACCTTTTGTGTTGCGCTGACCATGAGATGCAGTAAATAAAGGTGCATGTGTAATCTATTGATGTTCGCCAAAGGACTTTTGCCTTAACTTCTTGTCAGTATGCACATTTACTTGAACTGTGAAGGGAATGCACTACGAATTTTTCAACCCTAAAAAATACCAGGCTCTTGGTTTAAGCTAACACAGAGTTTCCTTAAACAACCCCTAAAAAATGATGGTAGTACCTTAACTTCCCCAATACAGGGAGTATCAATATCCCTCCCCCAGGGGGCCTGTCTGTATGCTAAAAATGGCTAAAAAATTAAACGTCAAATTAATATGAAATATGATTAGAAAATAAATTTGATTTACAATGAATAACACCCAGTTTAGCCATTGATTTACCAACGGCACATCCCAAGCACACTTAATCAGTCACATGTTAAATTAGAAACATGGCATCTATTTTCCCTCCCTAGCCAAATATGTGTGTTTTACATGTTAAATTAGAATAGATATTCTTTGATTATGACTACAAATATTTAGCACTGATAACCTGACCGATCAAATATGACAAAATAAAAAAACAGTAAACAGTCATTTTTTTCTTTCGGATCTTCCCTTCTTTACCACATTTCTCCCTTTCCTTTCACCAGCCCTGTAACTACTACTTATCATTATCCTATTAAGTATTATTAAAATATTTAAAAAATCGATGAGACACATATTCTTGTACTTACTTTGCCTGCCAGACGAGGTGAGATGATTCCATTACTTGCGACTAGGGCATCAGCTATTGTAGTTTTGCCTTAAATTACAAAAATCAAGTTCATTATTCTTTTGTTTGTGAAACATGGCAAGAATTTAAGATGAACTTCATTTGCCGGCTTACCGTGGTCCACGTGAGCTAATATACAAATATTTCTGATATTTTTGGGATTTTTCTGGAGCTCAGACAAATGTTGAGATGTTGTGGTCCTCATCTTTCTGTCTCTTTCTATTCCAACAAAACCCTGTGTCCCTACGATTAATAAAAATCCTTCAGAACATTGTCATTATTTACATGTCTGTTTCAAAAATGTCGTGGTGCAATAAAAGCCCGCGCGCGGGCGTGACAGCGGAAACCGTTATAATGTATGCTCTTGACAGCTCGGACTCAGGCTCCACAGTTCTCAAAGACTGCACTGTCATTCCAACATGGTGGGTAAATTTTGTTTTGTGAACCACATTTTGATCAAACTAACATTTTTTTCGAACTTGATACGTTAAAAGACATGTTATCTGATTAATGTGTCAGTTTCTTTGTTTGTTTTTCAATACTGTTTGATTGCGTCTGTCTTTGTTTTCAAATGCCTTCTCTGTTTCTACACATGTTCCCCGTTTCTTCATCTCAAGAACTTTTCTCTCCTCTGAATAACTATTGTTTTTATATTATTTGCAGTCACGGAGATACGATACAAGAACTACAATATTTTCACCTGAAGGTAATATTTAATGTTTTACAAAAGTAATTGCATTAAGTGTTTCGGGCACGAAAAACTTTTGACCCTGTTTGTAACGCCCAATTCAGTCGACTAAAACAAGTTAGTCAAACTTCCCGTTTTAGTACACTAACAAATACTTTGAAACAATGTTTTTAGAAAGTGGGCAAGTGCTGTTTTTTTTAAAAAAAAACATCTAAAAGTTTATGGCAAGGGACACTTTTTCATAAAATAACCATGCCCCAGTGCAATTTCAAAAATGACCTCAAAACTTGCAAAATGCCAATAATTAATTTCAGGAGTTCAATAACAGACCTGCCAGGAGATTTTAGAGAAAAACTTAAGATTATCCAGACTGTCAAAATCAGACAGGCAGGGAGCTTTGTTTGCCCCACTAAATGCCTTGACTGAAATGGAAGATGTTCCGATTTTCAAAATTTTGTCATAATGGGCAAAAAGTGCTCATTTTTAAAAAAAGCAGTAAGCAACTACAGCTATTTATTATTTTATAACATAGAATATAATAAAGATAACATGTATATGCTTGAATATTCTCAATTCTTTCAAAAAAAGTCTGAAACTTGTCACTACTTTTGGGAAATCAGAAAATCCAACAAGTTAAATGTGACCATCCATGCGATTTTGTACATTAACACTTTCTCGTTAAGGGCCGTTAAATGGCTAAAACCATTCAGCAAGCATAAGAACGTTAGTTTCAACCCGTTAAGCTCCAAACCGTTAATGTTCGAAATCCCATGGACAGTCACAAGTTACAACCCAATTATAGGGCTCGGAGGCCCTATGGATTAACATCCTTGTCAGAAATTATGCGAAGGTCTAACCGTTAACATAGTGTTCTAGCAAGGCCAAAATGAAAGGGCACAGTTTTGTCCAGTGCCCTGTTGTTTTCAGAGCCTTGGCCATATCATCATAGTGAAACTATATTCAAATGCAGAAGTTTGGATGTCTCAGCTCAAGTGTTTTATACATTCAATCACTCAAAACATTGTACTTCTGAGCCAAAATATTCAGCCAGCATGTTTAGTACTTGTTGTCTTGTTTTTTTCCTCCGTTGTAACTGTCCAATCAGAGTGCATGTATCACAGACGGCTGTTATGTTCTGTGACAGGGCACCTTGTCGTTTGTTTTAAGACCCTAGGAGGGTATAAATCTTGGCCTCTGGAATGACAAACTGGCACCAAAGTACTAAGTGTGGGCTAATCAGGTGGCTGTTTTATCAAGTTAAGCTTTTAAAAGTAAGTTGCTTGGTCACCAATGGTTAGATAATCACCTGGGGGGGAGGGGGTACTCCCTATATTGGGACGGTAGGTATGACTGTCTTATTTTTTAGGGGTTAAAATTGCCAGTCTGGTATTTTAAGGGGTTGTAAAAAGAAATCAGGAGTTAAACCAAGAGCCTGGTATTTTTTAGGGTTTAAAATCGCGAAGATATTGGACTGCTTACAGTCTTGTCTTTTAGCAAGTGTGCGTGCAGATAAGAAGTTTTAAAAGACATCCATGTCACATTCAGCACAGCACGAGGGGACTTAGCACTGACCCA
>JAOBAT010057245.1:0-27103 GCA_026413305.1 Hydrozoanthus tunicans | reverse complement strand
AGAAGCGATGTGCTGCAATTTTGATTGCATGCGACGAAAATTGCATGCTATCGCACAAGTGTGCGGTGGGCTTAAGATCCAAGGATACAACAGCGTTTACATACCCACGATCAATATTGTAAGCCCAATTATCAGTGGCCTCTAGTAAGGCTGTGACAGTGCCTATTTATTTATATATACACTATTTATAGTTATGATGGCGGACTATTAGACTTAACTTCAAACTAGTCCGAGTGTCCAGTAAAATATAGTGATCTACCAGTAAAGTTTTTGAACTGTTCGTGCTTGCATTCCAGATTATGTCATTTCACTACCTTTGCTATTGCAGAGATTACAGAAATAGGGCGATAGTTATTCATATCTGTTTTTTTACCCTGTTTGAATATGGGTGTGTTTTTAGCAGTCTTCCAGTCAATAGGTAATATGCCAGTGGAAAAAGAGCGCAATTAAAAATGGTGGAGATATGCGGTGCAATAATATCAGTACATTGGCAGATAAGGCAACTTGATATATTATCAAGTCCAGCCCCTTTTGATTTATTTAGTTTATTCAATGCAAGTCTATTTTCAACAGGGCGAAATTCGAATTCATTGTCATTACCTCTGACATATTCATGGTAATTAGGCTCGATGTTACCGGTATTTGACAATGGAATTTGATTGGCAAGCTTAGGTCCAATTGAAGAGAAATGGTTATTGAAAGCATTTGACACGTCGGAAGATGTGACCTAAGAAACACCATCGAGTTTAATTTCTTTAATCGAAGATTTATCAATTTTTCAAGAAGAAAGCTCGTTAACCACTCGCCACGTTATACGAGGGTCACCATTAGTCTCAAGAAACTTGTTTTGATAATACGACTGTTTAGCAGATTTAATTTCAGCATTGACTTTGTTTCGCATTGATTTGAAATTACTCCAGTCATATGGATCATTTGATCTAATTGCTTTGATCTTAAGAATGTCCCGACTGTGCATGCATTCCTTAAGTTTGGCGGTAATCCAAGGGGAATACTTGGATCTTTTAAACCTAAATTTAAATGATGGTGATGTGCCAGTAAATGAGTATGCAGTTGAAGAGATGAATATAGTGCCAGGGCAGATACATCAAAAGTTTCTTTAATTTTTTGATAGTCGGAAGCGAACAGAACCCAGGAAATTCCTGCAAGGATATCAAAGAAAATGGTGGGACAACCAGCAAGAATTACTTCATCAGCGTGGGCGGAAATGTACTGCAAGTTTACTGTGATCAGATCACAGACGGAGGGGGCTGGACCCTAGTGTACAGCTTCACCTTCACTGACTTCAACAATTTCTCGAGTAAAAAGAATTCTGTTACTCCGAGTCCAAGCTGGCCTATTGTTGGGGTCGTTCCTGTTTCTACCACCCCACCCAAGAGGTATTTATGTATATATTTGAAGACCAAACTAGTAACGGTTGTATTAGTCTCAATTTTTTTGTTAAGTCTGCTACCATAGCAGTTATTTCAAGGGCAGTTAGCCCGAAACGTCAGAACGTTCATCTCCTTTTTACGGTGTGATCGATCTTAGCAATTTTTTACGTATATTTTGCCAATACACCGACGCATCCTCGATTTTACCGTATTCCGACTACCGTTTGACTTTGGTGCTCTAATAACGTTAGTACCAATGTGCGGACAAATACGCATTTCAAAATTCAACGTTTTTTAAAGTGCCTATGAAGTGAAACTTTTTATTACTTCCGTGGATAGACCTTGACAAATGAGGAATAGTGGTGGAAAATATTTTTTTAAACATTCTATGGTTCTTGTATATTAACATTTAAAGCTCACAACTGATGACGTAATTTGGCGTTCCAAAAAAATTTGCATTTTATTTGAATCTGCTGCCAATCCATAACCTTAGGATATATTTAAGCCAAACTTAGGCTGCTGGTGTACCTAAGATAGATAGGTCACCAGTGCAGGTTTGGCTCAAATTTATCCAAAGGTTATGGATTGGCAGCAGATTGAAATAAAATGAAAATGTTTTTGGAACCCCAAACTACGTCATCAGTTGTGAACTTTAAATGTTAATATTTCAAGAACCATAAAATATTTTGAAAATTGTTTTCCCACCACTATTCCTCATTTGGCAAGGTCTTTCCACGGAAGTGATAACATTTTTCGCTTCATAGGCACTTTAAGTACTTATTTAGTACAAAGTCATTCTTTACCTTACACGTCTACTTGCTGGGTGAGCATCGGGAAATGTGAAAAATGTTTTAAGAAATGCCAAGAAGCAAAAACTTTTTATCATAAAAATACTTTATAGCATTGATTTTGAAAGAAGGCAGAAGAAAACTGCTAAAATTAAAACCTGCTCGTTTTGTCTTTCTTTCGCCCCTAAAAATACCGCTTTTCCAAAATAACTTTTGCTTTTCTCAAATTTTTTCAAATTGCAGATGTGACTGCTGAAAAGTACGAGCACCCCCATCGTACCAATACACACAATACATTCCCTACCCCTCCCCAACCCACCCAACCACACCCTCCCGGGGTACAACCGCTTGAAAACATTTTTTTGTATTTTCTTGTCAGCGAAACTGATTACAATGCCATGAACTTCAAACTTTGGAAAGAAATCGGACACGACTTTATGGTGAAATCCAACATAAACAACTGGATTTCCTGCTCGCTAGGGACCGGAAGTTTGGTTCACTGGCGCTCCGGGTCTTTGCACTGTCACGTGGTGAAGAACGTGGTCGGAAGATGTGGAGACATTGCCCCCGACATGCTTTTGGTAGTTACCCATAATGCACTCAAACTTAGTCAGTAATGCAGCTAAAATAAGCACACTCATCAATGACCATTCTGAAAAAGATTTTTACTACAACTGCCTTGCGGACCTAACACTGTAAACGAGGCTCAGAGAAAGCGAAAGTTTGTGAAACTTTTCCTTGTACACTTTGAACGTCAAATTTGAGGTTTACAGATTCTCAAGAATTGAGAGCAAGTGCAGATCGCCAGCTTTTTCTATATGGATCATTGGCATTTAATCTTCGTTTATTAGGTGCCAAACTAAACACTACAATCGTTCTGATGGTTAACCCTCCCAAAGAGTAAGAAAACATCATGAACACATTTCATGTAATCAGTTTTAAGCCTTTCAGTCCAAAAAATGATACTTGTTGTGATGGTAACTTGTCCCAATTAGTGTCCATAGTTCTCGCGAAGTAATTTTGGGAGAATTTTGGTTTTAAATCTTTCGGTCCCAAGTGTGATGGTAAATTCTCCGAACTAGTATGCATACTTTTCATGAAGTCAGCTTGTGGGAATTTTGCTTTTGAAGCTTTCAGTTTCAAACATGACAAATATTGTGATGGTAAATTTTTCCAACTAGTGTGCATACTTTTCATGAAATCAGTTTGGGAGAACTTTGATTTTGAACCTTTCGGTCCCAAACATGACAAATGTTGTGTTGATAAATTTTTCCAACTTGTGTTCATACTTTTTATGAAATCAGTTTGGGAGAATTTTGCTTTTGAACCTTTCAGCCCTAAACATGACAAATATCGTGAAGGTAAATTCTCCCAACTGGGATTCATACTTTTCACGAAGTCATTTTGGGAGAATTTCGCTTTGATCTTTCCAGCCTAAAACACGACATGTCGTGTTGGTCAATATTCCCGACTTAGGCTCTTACTTTTGATTTGAATAATTTTGGAGAATTTTGCCATTCATCTGCAGTACTAGTTTGTTTCATTTGATCAACCATGCAACCTTTGCGGAACAGTACGATAAAGCAACTGGGACTTGCATGTATAGCCTGCTTTGTGTAGGAGAGGCAAGCTATAACTAAATAACTTCAAATCTTTTTGTTCTTGTAAGGAAACTTCAAGTGTTTATCTTCACCTTGAGTTCGAAAGTTTGCTTATAGAGCGGCAGGTGCCTTGTTACACTTTGCATTTCTTACAGCGGTGTGAGAAAAGTAATTTATTTATTTTTTTGAAAAAAACCATGTGTTACAAGAATGGACCATGGAAATGTTTTAGGAAAAACCGAGGATCTTTTTTATGTTTCTGACATTTTGCATTAACATTAAGACGTTTTCAAAACACATCAAACATATTGGTGGAATATTGTTATCAACAAAAATCGATAAAGCATGCTAATGTCTTTCGTAGTGGATACAAGTAAGGAAGCATCTTAACTTAATCAAGGTATACTATTCAAATTTCATCAACAAGTAAAAGTTTGCGCAAAAAATTATAAAAAGGACAAACTAAGGGCAACAAAACGGAACTTTAGATGCTTCGTACTAAGTAGCGTGTGTTTAGAAACGAAAAGTCTATGATATCGCACTGAAAAATTATCGCCATAATGTTTCACTCAGCCTTCTTTAATTTTCAGACTAATTACTACAACGGTGGACCGAATATTTACAACCTTCGCGTAGCACGTTCCACAATACTGGCCGTGTCGTACTATTACTTCAACACGTCTGATGATGGTAAGCTGTTAATAATAGCTACAAGACTTAGAAAACCCAGTATGATCAATACACTACTACACTATGGTATTAAACATGTTCTACAATACTGGCCGTGTTGTACTATTACTTCAACACGTCTGATGATGGTAAGGTGTTAATAATAGCTACAAGACTTACAAACCCAGTACTGATCAATACACTACTACACTATGGTATTAAACATGTTCTACAATACTGGCCGTGTCGTACTATTACTTCAACACGTCTGATGATGGTAAGGTGTTATTAATAGCTACAAGACTTACAAACCCAGTATGATCAATACACTACTACACTATGGTATTAAACACGTTCCACAATACTGGCCGTGTTGTACTATTACTTCAACACGTCTAATGATGGTAAGGTGTTATTAACAGCTACAAGACTCACAAACCCAGTACTGATCAATACACTACTACGCTATGGTATTAAACACGTTCTACAATACTGGCCGTGTCGTACTATTACTTCAACACGTCTGATGATGGTAAGGTATTACTAATAGCTACAAGACTTCATGTGCTAGTGTTGTGTTGAGATAGCTATTGTATTGGATTATATTGTAGTGTGAAAAAGTCTAATATATCTGAGAAGTTTTGTCTAATTTGGTTTCTACTTCCGTTTAGGCGAGTTTGCTCCTGCTCTTGACCCGTGCGGATCTTATGTGACAAATGAGCCAGTGATGAAGGCCTCGAACCCTCATGGGAATATTTACGTTCGTTGAGGGTTAAACGAAGTAGAAAATAGCTCGGAAAGGCTTTGGTTTCTATGTTTCCCGAGCATTTAATAACCTGTTATTTAAGGGAAGTAAAAAAGGGTTCGTTTTGTTTTGTCTTACTATTATATCGATCCAATGAATGTTCTTAATGCTTTGAAAAGTCGCAAATGAAAAATCAGGGAGCCCAAAGAAAGAGAGTTGCAACACCTACGTCGAAGTTAGCACAGGCTTACTACACAGAAGTGGCTTATTGTAAACTGTATTCTTTGGTTTGTGTTAACTAGAATACGCTGGCGAATAAAAAATACTACTTTAATATGTAGTCACATTGTGTAAGAATCAAAAAGAGAACTTGAGGGAAACGGAAGAAGAAAAAAAAAACCGGAAAAAATAGAGGAGGGCCTGGGAGGGAGAGAGAGAAGAGAAAGAGAGAGAAGTGCGACTCCCCTGCCACGTGCAACCTCATCCAAACTCAACTCTACAGCGACTCGCTTTAACAACGAGCAGAACTCGAACACAGCTCGACCAGGCACGTAAAACATTAATCACTACCATAATCTTAGAGCCTACCTCTAATACCCACGGAGAAATTGGGTCATAAACAACGCTATTCGCCGACCTCTGGATGATCGATCCTCGCGACGAAACGAATATTATTCAAAAAGTGATAAACTTATCGATCTGAAACGAATTTCTTCACCTTCAACGTCTATCTGCTGGGTGCGCATCGTGATAAAATTGATAGGGATGTTTTTCGGGAGGTAAAAAATTATTTCAAAACATTTCAAGGCGTAAAAAGTTTTGATCATATAAAATTCCACATAACATCGATTTTGAAAACTGTTAAACATGCTTTGGTCTTACTGAACCAAAATGACATAGCAGTGGAAGCAAAAACTCCCCCTTCCCCCAAGCTTTTGGTTTGCCCCCACTATACTCCCCCTTCTCCCAAACTTTTGGTTTTTCCCCACTGTACTCCCCCTTCTTGTAAGCTTTTGGTTTGTGCCAACTATACTCCCCCTTCTCCCAAGCTTTTGGTTTTTCCCCACTATACTCCCCCTTCTCCCAAACTTTTGGTTGGCCCCCACTGTACTCCCCCTTCTTGTAAGCTTTTGGTTTGTGCCAACTATACTCCCTCTTCCCCCAAGCTTTTGGTTTGCCCCCACTATACTCCCCCTTCTCCCAAGCTTTTGGTTTGTCCCCACTATACTCCCCCTTCTTGTAAGCTTTTGGTTTGTGCCAACTACACTCCCCCTTCCCCCAAGCTTTTGGTTTGTCCCCTCTATACTCCCCCTTTCTCAAGCTTTGGTTTGCCCCCACTAAACTCCCCCTTTCACCAAGATTTTGGTTTATCCCCGCTACACTCCCCCTTCCCCCAAGGCTTTGGTTTGCCCCCACTTAAAACCCCAGAGTTCACACTGAAAACGAGAAGCGAAATTCCACATTTTTTTCATGACCAAGAAATATCAAGAAACCAAATAACCCACTTGAACAAAAAGCCACACACTTAACTTTACATGCCATTTGCATTTCCTCGACACTGACGAACAGTGTATGACGTTCTTGTACAAAGTTGATTTTACTTCTCCTCGAATGAAAGAAACGTGCATTCACACGAGGTCAGCAGTTGCAATCGTCTTTATTGAAACTTGTTATTCACTCATCCCCTGACTAAGCTTAAACTGCCTAGTCACAGGGTATAACATTGCACTGTAAGAATATATTATATGCTCAGTCAGAGGATATCACTATATTGCTCAGGCAGTAATCTAGTCGAACTTTCATGCTCTTCATGCTAGGGTCAGTTTTTGTGGCACTAACCCATTTCTGCCCAGCAGAGAAACAAAATGTAATACGTACGAGTGAAAATTTGTGTAGGCGCAATTCAATAAATGAAAATATCTAAAGTTGAGTTGTGTAATGTGCTATCTGTCGCGGCGCCGACTGGTTTTCTTTTTCCTCCGGTGATTGTGACGTTGTACCAATAACTGCTGATCATCACTGTCTGAAGAGGGCGGGCTCATGCTCCTTTCACTGTTAGTGCTTTCTGAATATATAGTCTCTGGAGATGATTGATTCAGCGATTCGTCAAGATTGAAACCCTTCTTATACGATCTAATGGGAGGTAATGGGTCGGTAACTGCTTGTTGGTTTTCGTGTTTCTTCCTCAATCGTCTTTTTTTACTGATTTTTTTCTTCCCACTGTTGAGATACAAAAGAAAGAGACAAAACAAGTCTTAGCTACTCAAAAATACCATACATGAAAATTTAATTGGTTTCATCATCGCCTTGCCAAAACTAACTTTATTACTACTTCATAATTAATAGTGGTATGAATCTATGATAACAGCAACAACAGTAGTTTTAAGAAAATAGAAGAGAAATGGTATACATGTAAATGGTCATAGCTTATTCAGAGCTTAGTAAACCAAAGGGAGCATTGCATGATGCTCAATCAATCATAAGGTGAGAAATGTTGAAACTTTCCTAGCACAAAATTACGAACTAGGTAAGCTTATCACTATCCGTTCAATTTTTTTAAAGAAGAGAAATCCTTAAAGGTGACCCAGTACATGAAAGCAAGCAGGCAATTCAGTGCCTTAAAATCTTTAATTAAACTGTGCATGGGCAGCTCCGTGTGTTGAGGCAATATGCATTGGTTCGCATCTGGTCGTTTTCGTTTTCATAGTCTCCTGGGATGATGATCAAGTAGCGGTAAATGAGTCTCCTCTTATATTTGTCCAGTGACGATAATGTTGATTGTCCGCTCTGAACATTGTCCAGCAATAATGATGATGGTAGTCTCCTCCAGTGACGATCATGATTGTCCGCTCTGATGGTGGTCCAGCAATAATGATAACGTCGATAACCTCCTCTGATATTGGTCCAGTGACGACGACGATGATGATAGTCTCCTAAGATGCTGGTCAAGTGATATTACGATGAAGAGGATAATCTTCTGTGATGATGGGATAATGACGATGATGGTAATGATGGTGATAAAGATAATCTAGTTATGATGATGGGTTGTAAGATTGATTCCTCAGTTAGTGCGCCTGAAGCTACTTTTTCTTCTTATTGGATTGGTTAAGGGTGCTGTCAGTCATGGAGTTCGTCACCTTGATCACTATCCAAGGACGACCTAGAAAGGTGAGTTTTTTTTTATCCACTTTCTTATATTACTTTCTCGTTCTCCCAGCCAAGCCAGTATAGGCTGGGAGCATCGTCTTCAAATCTTACTTCTATTAAACCGAGGGTGCCAAATTGTAGCTCCTTGGATGTCGAGTCGGGCAGCAATAACGCTTCTCCACATCGTAAACCTGTTACAAAACGTTCGCGACATTGTGCCATGGCTTTTAATCGAGCAACGTTTCTTTCAATCCATTATGAGCGTTTGCCTAAACTCAAATTAACTTCTCAGTATCTTGTATCGAAATTCTCTACCCCACAGTAAAACACGATAAAGTTTAGTTTAGGTGATCATTAAAAACATTTCGGCAGATACCTCTCTCTGCCTTCTTCAGAGTTTAATTCTATGACATAGTAGGTGTAAGGAAAAATTAGAGTGTTAGCAACATAATGGTATCGATAGAAGTAACACACAGAACAGCCGTTTGTCGTTTGTTCGCTTTTTGTTTTACTTGATGAAACCATAAGAATAGATCAAGAGATCCTTGCACAAACAGCAACGACAATTTTAACTATTTTAATAATAACTAGAGCGATAAGTTTTGGAAGTACACAAACAACTTTACTGTAGTTATTCCTAGGGCGATTGACCAATAGAGCGCCTACTGGAATAAGTTTTAGCTGGGCATTGTAGAGGATGCATTTATCGCTTGACGGGTAAACCCATAAGTCAGTAACACAAGAGTACAACACCCTTCACAAAACGTTTTCTCACTTCAAGGGACTTTCGGTCTCATCCCATTAACTGCCAACGAGTCAGCTGAGAGTAAGTACCCGGGTAGAAAAGTTCTCGATTGGATTGCAATGTAACTTAACAATAGGAAAGAAACGTGAGCCAATCGCGGTATGAATTTTTGGAAGTGAGCCAATCAGAGCTGGAGGTAACCATCGTTATGATAGGCTTTTTTTTCTATTCGATTTCACGTGCTTAAAGTTCCTTAACCTTGTGTTGTAAATAAAAGAGGGAATAGCGAGGAAGAATGAGGAATACTGAAAAGTCAAGAAAGAGGATTTCAGTGTTTCGGTCGGCAGTTACAAATAATCTTATCCAATAAGATCACTCCGGATTTTCGCGCAGGGGTTTAGTCAATTTAAATTATTTCCCGTTCTTTCACAAAAAGAGTCCTTATTAAGCTCCTTGAGTTTTCCTTTAGTGACGACAATAAGGCACTTAAACAATTCATACAGTACGCTAAAAACACTGTGCATGTGAATGTTATTGATACCTCACATATCAACGTGCATAAATCTAACTTTCGTCATGAAAAACGATTTTAGTTAAAACCTAGTCCCAAGCCTGGACAAAAAGAAAATTTGGTTCAGTTACGGAATTAACCTTGAAAACTGAAAACAGTGCAGTTAGTTAACTTCTCAGTATCTGAAGACACTGAAGTGCTGGTGCAATTTATTCAGCTTTTTCTGGGTTCAGTTACTTTGAAGTCTTACCCTTAGTCTTTCTCAATCAGTGGCTCAGACAGCAATGGCGACCCTCTGTTGTAACAGCATTTCAATATTGTTAAACACTGCACTACCTTAAGTTCGTTTTCTCTATAATCAAACAATTCTGTACGTTACACGTAATTTTTTTGTTGTGATTCTTTTTCGGATATCTTCAAAGTTCCAAAAGCAAAATTATACAGCCTTTCACTTGAATTTAAGAGTGTTCCATCATATAAACTTGACATTGTTTGGGCGTTTTGCTACGTCATATAACTAAGACGTCTTGAAAACGTTGATAGGACTTATTACGTTCTGATAGGACTTATTAGGTTCCGATAGGAATTGTTTCTGAGAACAGAAACCGGAAAAGAGTTTTTACACTCTGGTGAAGGACGTTGTCTAAATAATTAACTCCGAATAAAAAAAAAATTAAAAAAAAAAATAATATGGAAATAAACATTCATGCTAGAGCTTTCAACAAAATCAGTGGTACAGTAAATTAAGAGCAGAATACGGCATAAGATTCCCGCTGATGCTAATTACACGCAAATGCTGTTATTTACTAGCATCAGAAAGGCCCTGCCGCATGTTATCATTACAAGGTACCAGCTGCAAATTAAGAAAGATATGCACGACTCAACAAATTGTTACCACTACAAGGCTTGTAGATGAGGATGACATTACCTCTGGTTAGTATTGATTCTACAACTTGTTAAAATTACAAGGTCCTATAAAGGTTTGTAGCTTAGGATGACGTTATCACGGTTAGTATTGATTCTACAACATGTAACAGTTACAAGGTTCTCTTGAAGTTTGTAGCTGAGGATGATATTATCACGGTTAGTATTGATTCTACAACTTGTTACAATTAAAAGGTTCTATAAAGGTTTGTAGCTGAGGATGACATTTTCTCCGGTTAGTGATGATTCTACAACACGTTACAGCTACAAGGTTCTCTTAAAATTTGTAGCTGAGGATGACTTTATTTACGGTTAGTATTGATTCTACAACATGTTACAGTTATAAGGTTCATTTGGGATTTGTAGCTGAGAACGATACTTGAAATGAATAGTAAGCCTTCTTACACCATTGTGTACGACTGAAATGTCGTTATAAGAATAGTAGGTTTTTAAGCGTGTTAATATTGTAAGAAGCATATAATAAGTTATTAATTTCCAACTTTCTGCCAAATCACCAAAAGTGTACAGTTACACACATTAACATAACTAAAGCTTAGGAAAGGTTAGGCAATGAGGAGGGCAGTTTGCGCGTGTAAGAAAAGTAAAACAAAGAAGTAAGTAAAGGAATGAAAGCCTTCGTTTACGTAGAAAAACAAGAAGATAGCCCACTGGTAATTTTAGAAACAACCCGGTATTACTTGCACACTTCATCAGCTCTACTCAAAATACCACTTATTGTTTTACAACGGTAACTAAACTTCACAACAATAACAAACCCGAGAAAAAATTAGATGAGGAGACAGACTACTTAAAGCTTAAACAAATCTTGATCCTAAACTTCACTTGTTAGATGTTTTGTGTTTTTTAAAAGTAGAAGTTTGTGTCTATTAAAAGAAGAACTTCGCAAGTAAGTCAAAGAAACAAACCTGCCCGTGGGACTTATTAGGTTCGGCTTAATGATTCGTTCTTCAAGTGTACTCATTCTCCTAAAATATAACGAGAAGAATCTGTAAGCAATCCTTCTTGATGTCGTACTTTTGACGTCCTGATGTGGCCATTGTGATGATTTAACTTACGGCTTCACGTTGGGCGAAAGCAACAAAATAAGATCAAACTCCACTGCAGAGTAAAGGTGAAGACGTTCCGATTTTTTTCTTTTGTCTTTACAAATATAATTCAAGAAATAAAAGGCAACCGTAAGAAAACCCAAAATTTGCTGTTAAATAAAGTCTTCAAAGTAACATGACACAAAAAAACGTTTATCAGTCACACAACACCGGGAGCATCTGTTACAACAACAGCTTCTCAAACTGCAAATGAACTAGTTTACCTTCCACTCGATCGTGCAGCAAACGTTCTACTTGAGTTGTGCTCCTTTCCAAGTATTTGAGACAGAAGGTCATCAAGCTCCTTGTTGCTCCTTTGGAAGAATTAAAAGAATTTGTTATGCATCTTAAACCGCTGTTACACGTTGAAACTTTTAGCAGGAACTTTTAGCTGAAACTGTGCAACAACGAGCGAGATAAGTTTCACAAGTGATGGTACAGGGTGAAACTCTTTTTCTTATCGCAACTTTTGTCGCAACTTCGATATTTGTGACTGTTACAGAAAAAGAAAGCGGTTCTATTTTTCGTGAAACCTGTCTCGCAACGAATTCAAAAAAGTTTCACGAAACCGAGAATGTAACTGCAGAACTGGTTTGTGCCGTTGTTTGCTAAAAGTTTCAACGTGTAATAGCGGCTTTGCAGTCTCGTACTAGAAATAATTTACCATGCGTAAAAACTATTTTAAAAATTAAACTTTCACTTTTCACCTCATTCGTTGCACTCACTTTGACGGGAAAAGGTATCGCACAACAGATTCTAGTTCTCCTTCTTCGAAGTTTCCACATTTGACCAAAGCAGAGATTAGCTTGATGTTCTGTGTAATTGAAACAGACAAAGTTTCTCTCGCGTTACAGAACATAACATAACCAGCAGTTTAGGAAAACAAAGAAACCTACTCGGAGTGACCAATTGTCAATTGGATCAAGCATATAGCTCAAGGGAGGTTGCAAATACACTTCACGAGAAACAGTAGGAATTTGCAGCGATTGCATAGTAAAAAAAAAAGCACTAGACAATAAACAGCACTGCAATGGCAAGATCTAGAAAAGTTCTCCTAAATGTGGAAATAATAGGAAAAAAGCCTTAAAAATAACAAAGAAGGAAATAAGCTTCAAAACAAGGTTAAAATCTTTATACAGAAATAAGCTTCAAAACAAGGTTAAAATCTTTATACAACAAGGTTAAAATCTTTATACAGAACATTATATCTACGTCCATATTGATATATGGACGTAGATATACAGAGCGCATGCGCCTTAATGTTCACGCATGCGTAATGAGGATAATCATTTTTAAAGGCAGCGTTTTGGCCTGTTGGCCTTTAATCAGTACACAACAGTACAACTAGGCTATAACGCAAATAGGTATGAGATAACAGTAAATTTTCATACACAACTATTGCACAGAAAAACGACAAGGAAGTAGTGAACACTAGATTCAGATGACGAGTAAATGGCGCACAAAATTGAATATAAACGGCTTTTGCCCACAAAAAGTTTAACAAGTTTTGGTCGAAACAAAGTTACAACAAATTGTTTTTTTTTTTATAGACAGCTTGAGCCGAGTATCATCGATTGTAAATTGGCATGTACAACTGACGTTCGTTTTGCCGTTTAGAATATTAGCAATTTCAAATTAGTTTAAAAATGCGATAAAAATCACAAAGCTAATCTTGATCCGCAATCACAACTAAAAAATTATGGTGTAACTTGTGAAAAGAAACGTACATAGATCTTTTTTCAAAAATCGCTGTCAAACACGGCTTGGTTGGGGAACAAGTGCATGCGAAAGAGGCCATAGAGACCTTATAAGTCCACTGTGCACAATCTTAAGTTATTCACCTCACAAAGTTAGTGACCGTCTCTAATTGCGGCGAGTGACTGGCATAAAAGGTCAAGCAGAGAACTGCGGACTTTGTTTGGTAATAACGCCGTTACGCACGACCTCGCTTTCAAACACTTGTACCCAGTCCTAACAGATTTGACAGCCAAATTTGAAAGATTTATTGAGAGAAAAGAAAATTTTACTTGCGCTTCCAACGCGTGCATCCTCTTCACGTCAGTGGCTGCCCTCAGATCTCTTAAAGACTGGTCGATTTGTTTCCCAATGTTATTTCTCACCTCAGTGAGCTCCTTCTGGTGTCTGGCCTTAACGGCTGCCTTTCTGAATCTCACAGCCGCCGTGTTGGCGCCGCGTCCTTCCATGAACCGTGTCATTTCGTCCTGTAACAATATTGCTCGTTACTTAGTCAATATGAAAACCCTCGTGAGAAAAAGCTGAAAGAAAGACGTGAGCTTTCAGTGTTTCCAGAACTTACTAACATACTAGTGTTTTGTTTTATGACATTTTGACTTAAGAAGTCACGGGAGAACAGACAGTAGGACTCGAGGTCCTTTTCGAGGTCTGCCGACCGGGACCTACGGTTTAACGTCCTTATTCTTAAACAAAATATAAGCAAAATTATATTTCCGCATTATGTTATATATTTAGTCGTACCTTTTGTTTCATGATGAGATTTTCTTCTCTCTGTTTTAGTCTTTCTTGAAGTCGATCACGTAAAGCCTGTAATGCGACAAAACAAGATACTCAAAACTGTCCTTAAAATTGTTCATCAACTTCTAGTTGCCAACGCTATTCCAATTGAACAACTTTCACTTTAACAACTAGATTTGAAATCTATACTTTAGTTACCTTATATTTTAGGGTATCCTAACACCCAAAGATAACCGTCTCTTTTAGGGTATCCTATCTACCAAAGAAAACTTTGCCTTCTACGATATTCCTGCTGCTAAGGTAATGCTACAATCTAGGGTAACTATACATTCCAGTATTAACCTCTTTATAACATAGAAGGCAAAATTACTTCCTTTTGACTGGATATCAACAGGGGCATTTGTTCTTAAATTAGGGCAACAATATTTGGCGCTGATTGGGTGCTGTCATACTTCCAAAGTTTTTTCGAAGTCTAGAAAGAAACTGGGCTAAATTTCACTAAAAGTAGAACGAGAGAGCACAAATACCTTCTCCTGTTTTTTTCTCTGTGTTTGCAGCTGTTGTTCCACTTTCTCGGTTTCCTGTGGTTTCAATCATACAAATGTCTAAAACTGTAATCACTTACGAGTTGATTAACTTACTTATATTACCACCATAAACTTAAATATCTAATAAACAATCAAAATTGTATTTGAAAGCATCTTGACGAAGTGATTAACAGAAGTGGTAATTCGGCCACAGAACTCATTCGAGATTTACTTCTTGAAAACTTCGAGTCCAACGTGCTAAACTGCTCGGCCACTGCATCACCACGATAATAATCGCCGCCTGGTTAGCCCAGTTGGTAAGGTGCCAGTCTTTCGTGCGGGAGGCCCGAGTTCGATTCCCGGTGCCGAACCTTCACTCAGGGTCTTAAAATAACTGAGGAGAAGGTGCTGCCTTTGCTATAACATCTGCAAACGGTTAGACCTTCGCGTCTTCTCGGATAAGGACGTTAAACCGTAGGCACTCGGAGTCCAGTAATTGGGTAGTAAAACCTGTTGGGTTCTCCGACTACCTTAGAGTAGTGAAGCTAAACAAATAAATAAATACACTACCTTATGATATTTTTCCATAATTTGCTGCGTCTCCGGGTTGCTTAAGTTTCCTCGTGCTTCCATCTCATCGGCCAGCCCAACCTGCAGTCTACCTAAGGCCTGCTGTTGCACTGCAATCTGGGACATCTACAACAGTTTCGTAAAACAAAATAATATTAATAATAATACTGAGTTATCACAGTTATAAAAAAAGCACAACTTGTTTGTCGCAAAAAAAAGGTGTAAACAGGAAAAACTGCTTCTTTTATTTCCATTTATACAACACTGTTTCAAAAAGTAACCAAATAAATAGAATTAATAAATAAATATCTCCTCATCATTTTCCTTATTTTAAAAACCTTTTCTACCAA
Source organism: Hydrozoanthus tunicans (assembly GCA_026413305.1). NCBI lineage: Eukaryota > Metazoa > Cnidaria > Anthozoa > Zoantharia > Hydrozoanthidae > Hydrozoanthus > Hydrozoanthus tunicans. The sequence goes on along the minus strand of JAOBAT010057245.1, from coordinate 11,536 downwards.
ACCTAACATAAGTGTCACAAATTATAAGATAGCTACGCCTCGGTAAGAAAAAGCTAATTCTTGGCTACCAACCACGAAAAATGCCTTAGGTTGATAGGCTTGTATTGTTGAAAAACTCGGAAGCATTCATCTTTAACACAATTTCATGCCTAGTGTACTGTGCCTGCCGATTGTCGCGCCTATTTCAGCCCTGTTATCATTGTCGCTCTGTAACAGGATCTACTTTCAGATGGGAGAAAGTTTTAATATAGGTTGACTGACCCAAGCCAGAAATAGAATGTCATAATAGGCCTGTTGGCGAACTCTATTGAAATTACTGTGTGAACACGTGTTTCTGTTTGCCAGTCAGCTTCAATAAAGTGCCAGCGGCATTTGCTTGCTCCGTAGTCACGAACAACATATGGCAAAGGGGGTTACAAGTGTCCCCTGAATTTAGATAATTTTGTTGTTTAGAATGTATTCCTACCTGCATTTTGAGAGGATCAAGGGTTAATTTTTCACCAAACTCAACATTTTAAGAAAAGTCTCCCAATATACTTAGTCAATTAAAATCTAAAACTTATCTTCTTCCATTTGATTTTCTGCGCTTCTTCGGTAGATTTTATTAACACTAGGCCTCTGTTACTAAAATTCATTTAGCCCTAAAGCGATCTCAGCACCTTTCTCCTTCCAACGTTTACACTTTTAAACAGCTTTCTTTTCATACCCATTTTGTAAACAAGAATTAAAGCCGGACCAAAAAAAACCACTTTAGAAAACCATCACGAATTGATAAAAACCTGTTTTGCTTTCTCAATTTGAAGCTTGGCAATCATGGTTCCTAGCCGCTCGTCGTGCTGTTGAAGAGCTTTCGACCTTTCGGCCATCATTTGTTCACGAACCTGAAACGAACCAAAACTTGCTCAAAAACTATACCTGCTATAATCTAAGACGAAATTTCATGATTAATTTTAAAAAAACCTTTTATATCAGGTATCACGACTTGTCTACAATAACATATATTACTTCTTCGTTCTTACAATGCCTTCCTTTTTTTTAAAAATCCATTGATGTTTGTTCCTTAAAAGAAACAAACATCAATGGTTCCGATATTGCCAAGTTCTCAACCAAGTCTAAACCACGTTCCATTGTACTAGCTCTAAAGAGCTGTTGTCCAAATATGTTTTGTTTAGTTTTTTATTCATATCGTTGCTATCATTACTTATATCATTATCTTAACACTTGCGCAGTGGCTAAACGTGTGTGACTCGTTACCCTACGGGATTGGCAACCGTTAGTGTCCTTGAGCAACACATCTTACCCACTTATTCCAGTCTATGACTCTGCTGTACAAACGAGTAACATTTCTGCTTGGGTCTAACCTGGGGTGGATTAGCATTTTGACCGCGTAGTCTCGATCCGCTCAACACTTTAGAATTCGGGAAACTTAGAACACTCAGGGAATTCGTTCACACGAGAACGCTTTTCCCAGAACGCCGTCAAAAAAGATACGAAAAATGGAACGATACGCAATCCTCCCGTTCCGTTACGGTGTGAACCTAATAACTGGTTCAACAAAACGGAAATCAGAGAGCGCATGCGCGATTACTGAAAGCAAACTGTTAAACAAGACGGGAGGTCGTAAGGACTTTGCAAGAGGACGTTGTTTTCTGTGTCTCTTAGAGTTGTTCCCAAGTTTTTCATTTGTATTGTGCGTGTTTACAAATCACTACAGCCAGCAAGTTAGTTATGACAAAAATGAACAATGAACTCCTAACTTATCACCTGATTGAGCTCTTCCTCCAATCGGGACTCTTGATCTGCGACAAGCTGCATTTTCTCTCGTTCATGTTTCATCATCAACTCGATGTCTTCCCCTTCGGATGACACGATATCTTCTTGGTCTCGCTCTCTCTCTTCATCTTGCTGTTTCTTCTCCAACTTTTCCAGTCTTTTCCTTTTGCGCTGTGCAAGCTTCTCTTCCAGCATCTGCCTTTGTCGCAACTTGTTTAAGGTCAGGCTACAGACGACCAAATCATGGAACGCTTTAGAGACTGATTCCAAAACAACTTCCCGATCTTCAGGAAGACAGTTTTGAAACCCTACCCATTTTAAAACAACTACGCTACTTTAATGTAACCTTACCGGATATACTACTAAAGAACAACAGAATATTTGCAATCAAATTTTAGAAATTTTGGTAGCTTAAATGCTTAGCAACCCGACAGGCAGGTCAGCCTGATACCTTAAAAAAGAACCTGAAATAGTTTAATTAGTGGGATTTTCATTCCTTCATTTCGCCTCCTGTTGGCTCCGAACCTTCAGGAACACGCTTTTGGTACCCTATACCTCTCTCAAATGACTACGCCATCTTACCAGATGGTGTACTGCCATCTACTATGTGTAAGAACTTTACTCGTTTGTTTTTCAGGAATTTCACCTTTTGCTAGTCACAAAAATCTTTAATGAATGTCAGGGATTATGGTAATTATGTTAATGAATGTCTGTTGTTTAAAACAATAAATTGTCCATTGATATTAACGTTTGTCAGGTCGTGCTATCGACATTACATAACGGGGGCATGAATGTCCGAAAGTACTAGGGACTGCACGGCGATGCTAATGAGGTTCATGTGTATTTAAACGCGCTATTGAAAGTTCTCTCCTCGCTAATGAATTTCGGTACGAGAGGCGTTAAAGATGTATAATAATTTTGAACCAAAGATCGGTACAAATGAATGACCATTGACTATTTTAGCGCTAATGACGATAGACAGCACAGAATATAACAGATCTATATATATATGGTGAAACAACTTCAACAGTTTTTAAGAGTAGCGATGCTAGAGCTAAGTAAAAATGGTTAAGATCAGTTTTTAAAAAAACTCTAACTCGAGTTTCTGGGTTTTCACCCGTCGTCAGAGAGTTAAAATTCTAAAATGGTGTATATGATTAATTCCATGGGACATAAACGGTGGCATAAGACAATAGCCTATTTTGGTGTTGTAAAAAGGCTATTGTGTCTAAAAATAAAATACTATAGAATTAAAATACTATAAAATATTATTTAAATTTTGCAGTTTTTTTTATTATCTTTAACTCTCTGACGACGGGAAAAAACCCAGAAACTCGAGTTAGAGTCTTTTTTAAAAACTGATCTTAACCATTTTTATATAACAGATCTATACATGCACACAAGCTCTTTTAGACAAAGAAATATGAATATGATAAAATAAATGCTCTTGAACTTTGACGAGATACAACTAAACGAAACAGCAAGCTTAACACGACTAGACACTAGAAATAGATTACTTTTTTTACCTGCTTTCCAGTTCTGCTACATTTTTCTCGTGCTCCTTCAATATTCGTTCTCTCTCACCTTCTGATATCACCACTTGGTTGGTGATTAGATCGCTAAAAGGAATAAATTAGCAACAGTTTCAGTTAGCAGAGAAGGGGTCGCCGAGAAATCACAGCACTGTTCGAGGTAAGCCTTCTGCAAATTTTACTAAATATAAGTTCTAACCTTGAATTGATTTCTCGAAAACCTCTCCTATAGCAAAATGGAACACAAGAATGCCCCCTCTCTAAAAATTACCTCTCTAGTTGGTCTATAACAAGACTAAAATATTTCATCACTTTAAGAAGGGATGGCTACCTCTATTGGTAGAGCTATAACATGATTAGAAAATGGCGTCCCTCTTCATGGGCCGGGCCAGCCCTGGCGCTTTGTGCCGCGGGTTATTGCGTGGCTGGACTCAAGATTTTTGTCGCTGAAGCCATTCATACTGTATTTTAGTGTTGTGGGTTGGTTGTTTTGAAAGTTGTGGTTGTCGGTATTCATTGACCCGCAAAAGATATCTACCCGCCCTAACGCAATGTTTAGATGCATAATCTACTGCTAGGCTAGCCCTTACCATGCATGTAAACGGATTAGTGCCACTTTTAGTAGCTAATATTCAGCGCTGAAGTTTAGATTTTCCAAAAAACATTCCAAACTTCAAGCTTGATTTGAATGCCAAATACCGTATATTCGATTAACTGTTCAAAATAAGCATGCAAGCATTTGGAAACCACTATACTACGTGTAGAATATTAATTGTTCAACAAACAGAAATGCAGGGATTTTGTTTAGAATTTCGCGATTTAAGGTTCTCAAATAATTTCAAGACCTCACTTGAGGTTGGTAAATCACAAAATGAATTAACGCTGATATACAGTCTCCCATTCTGAAATCATTCTGAAATCATTTCAACTTCCATTCTTGTTGTTATTTTCACAACTTTTATCAAGACTAACACTGTCATTATCATTACTGTTATTATTATCATTAACATCATCATCATTATCATATTTATAATACTATTATAATTGTACTACTTAATCATCATCGTAATCATTCTTATTATCGTTATTGTTATTATTATTACTGTTATTACCAATTCAATACTATTGTAAATATTACTGTACTATAACAAAACAAAAACCATGCAGCTAGTAGGCGCGATGCATGTTTTTTTTTACCCGACAATCTTCTCTTCTTGCTCTCTAAGAGCAGCTTTTTCTTCTTGCTCTTCCCTCATTTTCTTCTCAAGTTCCTTCCGATGTTTTTCAAGCCTTTCCTGAAAAATGAAACATTCAAGCAAAATGAAACAAATGGGTGTTTCGATCAACTGCCGCCTGGTTAGCCCAGTTGGTAAGGCGCCAGTCTGTCGTGCGGGAGGCCCGGGTTCGATTCCCGGTGCCGGACCTTCACTCAGGGTCTTAAAATAACTGAGGAGAAGGTGCTGCCTTTGCTCTAACATCTACAAACGGTTAGACCTTCGCGTCTTCTCGGATAAGGACGTTAAATGGTCGGTACCGGATAGCAGGCCTAAAAAGGGACCTCGAAAGCTATTGCCTGCATGTTCTCCCGTGACTCCACGAGTCAAGAATGTCATAAAACAATAAAATAAAACGCAATCAACTACAGAGAGGTCATGTTTAGATCAATGCATTTACTCACTCTAACATGTTTTGATTAACCAAAGGCAAGGGTAATTCAAACAAAACTTTTTAACTTTTCTGACACGTGGTAACCATTGACCAATAAACGTGTCGCGTTTCGCCGTAAAAACGATTTTCTGGTCTGATTATAACTTAAAGTGCCTGTGATAGAGGCTTTCTTGATTCTGAGATAAGCGTGGAAGTTTTTACCGGTTTATACCAACCCGGCCCTAGTTTGAAGAAGACTAAACGGCACATTACAAGAATTACGAATTTAAGGTCAAACATACACAGGACAAATCGGCAGTTCCCACTTACACAATTGGTCAATCATAAAAGACGCATAGACAACCTAATTACACATCTAAGGGAGAGGGGGAAGATTAAATGTTTGTTAAATACAATACGTCTAAGCAAACTGTTTGAAAAGCTAGAGAGCGAAAACAAGAAGTTTAGTCTTATAACAAATTATAAACAGGTGGGTGTTATTTGGGAGAAATCTGTTAATTCAACATTTAACTCACCTCAACAATTCGTCTCTGGCGCCGTCTCCCTTCTTCCCGATCCTCCTCAGTTTTTGCCACCTGAGCCATGTAACGCTCCATTATCTCATCCTTGTCGTTCATCGACAACCCTGATAAAAAACGACAGGCCATTTACGTAGTTGGGTACAAAAAACATTCAATATCAGAACACTTGATAACACTCACTCGGACCAAGCAAGGAACTGAACCAAGCCTTAACAACAACGATGAGTAACATTTACAAAACCAGAAACCTACAAACGACTCATTCACAACGTAAAAAAAAAAACAACACAACGAGCCAAAAATTACCGATTGAAAACAGCCTGTCACGAAAACGACAGTACTTTAATCCTACAACCAATCACATTACTACTTAACTAACCATTCAGTATTCGCGCGTCATACTATATTAGTATTCAACTGACAAACTATTCCTTACTTGAATCTAAAGATGACTTTCGCTCAGCTTGTCCTTCTCGGGACTACAATAACCCAGATAATCTCGACAAACGATCTACATTTACAAAACCGATGTCTGAAGCTTTTTCAAACGCCCAATTTATGTCCTAAGGTACATAAAGATCATCACATGAGACGATTTTCCCTGCAACTTGTACCACCGAGCGACTTGAGGAGATCCTGCCTCGTGGTCGCGTTAAGTGCAGTAAGTACAAATTTTTCTTACCTTTGTTAGTCATTTCTTGTAATAATCTTTGCAAGTAGGATTTCATGTGGTCCACTATTTCCCGCGACTGCTGCATTTGTAACTGTGCAAGCTCTTCAGTTGCCTGCGAAAAAAAAACTTTGCGTGAATCTGACAATCTTCTCTCCAGGTTATGCTCGCAAAGGAATTGTTTGAGTGGGATTCAAAGTGAAAGCCCCACGCAATCCTGGTATCTGAATCAATGGTACATGTCTCTAGAGACAGGGACACTAATCTCAATGCTCTTCACTTTGTTTTCAGACACGGCCATCATTCTTTGTGAATTATAATGAGCCCAAGCAAAAATCTGTCATTACAAAGCCATCAACATGTACAACTGTAACATGGAATCGCATGCAGCTATGTAAGTAGTGTGTTCGTTGATACAGATGAGATTAGTAACTCTAATAAAAGGTAACTGCCTGGTCAAAGAACTTCCTGCAACGAGCGCAAGTATGCAATCTCGATGGTTTGCCAGTCGCACTGGCACTTACTCGATGGGTCAAAAGCATACCAAAAAGAAATAACCGATATGCGATTCCCACATACCCTAGCCTGCCCTTCGTCAATCGAGTGACTAGCGACGGCGCTGGCTGCTGAGCATACCACTCTTTCTTCAAGTATTGAACTAGAAAGGATATTAGTTCTTAACCTGCCCTAGGGAATGTACTGCAGAAACCTACCGCTGGCGAGTCAGTAGTAAGGTTAAGTAGTAATTCTTGTTACGGCAAGCGTCTTCCTGGAAGAACCTTACAGACACTATAGTAAGCAACCGCAAGAGATATGCAGGAGCGAACACTGCTAAGCTTGTTTGCATGCCAAAGTTGGTTTCAAGGCGTGCAGCTCGGCTGAGGCCGCCCTAGTAGTGTGAGAATCGTACTCGCACGTAAGTTTTTGCTTATAACTAAACCGCAAACCTGCTGATCGGTTTCTTGCTCAATCTCGTCCATCTCCTGCTGCTGTTTGAAATGCAACTCTTGTTTTTCGTTAATGGTTGCCGCACAATCTGAGAAAATAAAAAAAACAACTTAACTTAACTCACTCACTACCGTCGTATACACTTCGAAATCCGACTAGTAACAGTTTCGGGTTTGAGGTAACGTTTAATACTATATAGGCGCGCTCTGATTGGCTGATGCAAAGTGTGCAGACAAATGTACGCGCGTTCTGATTGACTTGTAACACGTGTTCAAAATTGGCGCGGGGGAACGTTTAAAGTTTAAGTTCTTGTTAAATATGTTTTAAATACACAAAACTCGCCCGCTTAATCAAATATAGAACTTGAATCGATGGCGTATACTAAACGAGGAGTGCAAAAAACAAGGCAAGTTGTCCATTCCGGGCATTCCATGATCTGTTATTAGGAAGTTTGAGAAACGATGACGGCTTTCCAAAAACAAACTTCTTGCTCGCCGTTTTCGATCATTTATTGCTAGTTTGTAAACAGAATAAGGAGAGTGTTTCCTTAAATAAGTAAATGAGGATAAACAGCGTTTTCCGAAGGTCGTTCTCGCAGCCGAGAACACTAAGCACTAAGCTTTTTATAGTGTAGTTTTCATGACGACAGCATTCAGGTGACCTGCATTTCAACATGCAGCTATTGCTTTCCGCCGTCGTCGTCGGTGTTACTGTAACTCGTATCCTGAACTCCCTTTTTTCCTGAGAAAACTTCGACACTCTTTCTTGCTTTTACAATTAATCGTAAAAACTAAGAAAAAGTATTGTCAGCAGAATAGAAGTTTGATCGGCAGATATTCGTCCATTTAAGGGAGATTGCTTCCGTTACAAAATCAATTCAATTCAATTTTATTAGACTTCGTACATATATACAAGATTGAGACACATGCACCGCTGGCCTGCAAATAGTATGGAACTAATCGAGGCAGGTCAGTGGTTACAGTTGAGAAACGTTTCTAGCTAGAATATACAAGGCATATTAATCATATTAAATTGTTTGTAAATGGAATTTTAAGGATTTAAACAGCACTGATGATAAACAACATATATAAATAATATGGTACAGAGAAAGAAAAAGAAAACTAACATGACCCTGATATTGCCTGGGATAGAATTCCATAGCCTGACACCAATCCGCGAGAATGAATTTAGTAGCGAACTTAGCCTAGATGGTTTAGTGAAAAGAATTTTTGATGTAGTAGATCGTGATGTACATTGATGTATAGCACTGACATGGGTAAAGAGCTTTTAAAATCAGGTTGTGACATCATATATTAGGCTAGAAAGAGAATAACATACGTGATGTTCGGGGGTGGGATTTTAGTTTTTATAAAAAGTGGGATTGCACTTTGTTGATTAATTTAAAAAAAAATAGTCTCAAAGCTTGTTTCTCGTTTCTCTCGTTTCTGTAAGCGTAAAAGTTTGTTGAAAAGTGATTTTGAGCTCTGACCCCAGATTGCTATTCCATAGTTTAGGTAAGGATGGATGAGCGGCCAATACAACATGATTAAAGTTTCTTTTCTCGGATAGTCTTACCAATTTCAACCTGTTCCAGCAGCTCCTCTTGAGCATCCTCCAAGGTTCTGCGCTGTTCCTCGTGTTCTTGAGCCTACAGGACATGAAGAGAATGTCAGATGAAGCACATACGGAGGATGGAATAGCTAGTTTAATGAAAGTTCATGAACTGATGTTTTCTTTTTTTATAACTGGTGCTTTCTTACCAATAAAAACATATCAAATCTATTGCTAAACGTTCTAGTTATTACTTGTGACAGTGCTGTTGTTGGTTGGTTTTACTTTTGTATGCAGGTAATTGGTATTGTTTCGAGCGCTAATACTTCTATAGCTGACGTAATGTTTACAAGTAAAGCTTTTGAAATCCAATCCAAATCAAAATTTGGGTCCTTAGACAAAGAAACCTTTGTTTCAAATCACCAATCAAAGAACAGTTTACTCTTTAACAACAATGACTGAAACGCTCCTAATCCCATCATCTTTTTTGTTTTACACGTTGTGGTACTGGTACTGTAATTACACAGCAATATAGTATACCTGTAATGTTATTTGAAAATACGTTTAACTTGCGTTTAGAGTGATGATTTGATAAATTAAATTCCTTACTTCCTTAAGCTAACTGAACATCATTAAACAAACGCAATGCAAAGAAGAAATTTCAATTGAGATTATGCTTCTGTTAGTAGCAACCATCTTACTTAGGGTGTTTCCGTGATTCAATCACGAAGTGACAGATATCCACGAATAAGACATCGTAAAAGCGTTTACTGGTCAACCTGTTTTCCTTCTCACCACAGTCGAGCAAGAAATGAACCTTGTGAGACCAGAGTCCAAAACATGTGCTAGAGCTGGCGCCGAAAGGAGCAATTGTTGAATCCAAACTTAGTTTGGTCGAAGACGACCACAACCAAAGAAAAACAGCTGCAGAACTTGACTGGGCCAACCACGGGTAGCCCAGTAATCAGTTTCAAAGAAGATAGTTTTGAATAAACATAAAACTTTCAAATCTGGAGGAAAGCTCGAGCTAGTAAAAGTATACAAGAAGTATTCTTCCTGTACCAGAAGGAGCTGTTGTTTTGTTGGAAATACCTTTTCACCAATTCTTTTTTGTTTCCTAGCCGTGAGTTTCTTGTGCAGTTTGTCTGTTTGTCGTTGGCGATCCCGCGAGAGTTTTTTCTCAAACGCTTCAACTTCCTTTTTCAGCCGTTCACGGTAGTTCTCAATATCAACTTCAGTAAGTTTGGCTGACCTACGAGGATGCCATTCCATATCAGTAAGCAAGCAGGCAAACAAACCATCAAACGCAGTAAAAACCCGCATAAAAGAAGAAGCAGGTTAAGAACACTGGTTGATATTGGTCCAATAGATACTATGCATGTAAATAAGAACACGTTCAGCCTTAAAAATGAAAACTTGTATAAAAATCGCGTGTCAATTAGAATAAAATAGTAACCTTCATACTGGGGTAAAAAGCAAGCGTAATACTGAGTTTTAAAGCAGGACACAGTTAGAATTATTTCCACACCTGTAAAATTTTTGTTACTAAATGAATGTTACCTTTTTCAAAAATGATCTAATTTTAAAACACACAGTACAACAATATTTGAAAGCAATAGCAAGCTTTCGACTCCTCTGCGGAGCCTTGTTCACGCTAAGTGAGAACTCTTGAGATGTTAGCGGTCACGGGCTTTACAAACACGTGACCGCACCAGATTGTTAAAATGTTATTTTCCTTTACTTCTATATTTGATGCAGATACAATATGCTGACATTAAATTGTTATAACTCGATACTCTTGAACTTTCAGTTTACAAATTATTCTAGTTTTCATCTCAAAGAAACATACGTAATAAGTACATCCGAGGAACGTTTTCAAGCCGATTTTCCAGAAATCACTCTTTGTATAAGAAAAAAATCAGCCCGAAACCCAAAACACATGTTCTTTTATGTGGGATTTTCTGTAAACAATCGAAGAAAAACGTAAAACAAAAAAGTCCGATTTCATAACAACGGTGTGTTCATAATCAAAAGTCTGATCAAGGGCAATACTTTAGGGCAATGCTTTAGTTTTTGTCAAATAAACAGTGGAACTGTTTCTCTGGGTTTTTTGACTTAATCTTAGGGATTACTTGTTACAGCATGTAGTTACTGCAAGAAGCTGTGTTATCTTATTTAACTTTGCATGTGACTGATAAACAGCTCAATACCCTGCAATCTGCTCAACATTCTGGCTGTGTTGTTCCTCTAGCGTGCTCAACAGTTTCTTATTGTACGAGTCTTCATCTGCCTGCGGTGAATGGACAAGAAACAAAACCTTTAGTAATCCCACAATCCTGCAAAACTGGAAGTTTTTCGTTACAAACGTTTGGACTAAGTATTTCTCTCTATTTTCTGTAGTTTTCGCTACCACACAGTCAAACCATCTTTATTTCAATTCGAACTGTTATAATCGACGAGGAATGGTAAATTAAAAGTTATTTCTGAAATAGCAGCGAATTCCGAATTGCGCTCGAACGACCAAAAACAAAACACTGGTTGCCAAAGAAGAGAATGCTTGAGGTATTTGTGTTGCAGTTTATAACTCAACCAATTTTGAGCCATTTTGAAGTTCTTAAGTTGGTTTCAATTTCTTGTATTGGTTTGAGTTTGAATAAAAGATTAGCCACGCATAAGGGAGTCTGTGTCAAATTTAGTTATATAATAAAAATGGATGTGGATGAAATTTACATCAAGTTCTTCGTGGTCAAGTGGATAGGGTTTACAGAACGAGAGATCAGAGGTCCAAGTTCTGGTAAGATCTGAGAAAAACATCATCTGCGTGTATAGTGGGTAGTGCCTGGTTTGGAGGGTATAGTAAGGGGGGGGGGGAA
>JAOBAT010057234.1:11669-27104 GCA_026413305.1 Hydrozoanthus tunicans | reverse complement strand
GGTTATTAGAGAGGGGGCATATTTAGCCCTAGAAGGGGGGTTTATTAAAGCGTTTACGGTATTGTTACTGTCGTTGTTGTGTCAACAACGGATTAAATTACTGGGGATTACTCACGTACCCCCCCCCCTTTGGTTTTGGTCGAGGATATGATTAGAACAGAGTCTTTTGCTGTCAAACTACCTTTCCCTACATCATTCGTAATTTCCCCAATTGAAGGTAACTTGCCACAATTCTTGTACAAAAAAGGCGAAAAAGGGGTAGGGTGACCAACAGAGGGATTAAAACAGGATCAAACATCGCACATACTTCCAGTTCAAACTTGAGCCCGAAGAAAAAGAAATACTATCGACGTAAATGCATGAAGAAGTACTGACAAAGAGGGCTTAGAGATGCCAGTGTGAAAAAAGCCGAAACTAATTGATAAACTAATATATATATATATATAAATGATAACTAATAATAAACGGTTATTAACATAAAAATTTTCTGATCACTGTGAAAACAAATTTATCAGCTGACATAATCTGTCCTTTCTGGAGACATAAAACCCGTTCCTTTCAATTATTTTACTGTATTCAAAGCTAGGATCGTTAGAAAAAATAATCAGCGTGTGAAAAAATTTGGGACTCATTACACCTAAGATCAATGGCAGTTTGGCGACATCTACACAATTTCAAACAAGAAAACTATTTTGTTCAGATGGTTTATTTTTAGTGCATTTAAAGTGGAACTAAACCCTAAAATTAACCTTTTCTAAACAAAATCGTTAAAGGCGTGGAGGCCTTCTTTAAAAAGTTTTTTTTTCTCGTGTCAAGCTGATTTTCCGCGATATTTCTAGTTTCAATGTGCATGTTTCGGCTCGTTTAGGGTCTTTGAGCGAGGGCGCTTGTCAACTTGTCAGCGGTAAGCAAAGGTAATGTTTGACGTAGGTTATGGGGAAGCGAGCGAGCACTTCAAATCTTTCTCCGCTGACCCCCTATTTCTGAGCAACCGGTACAATGCGGTAAGTAACGTGGTTTAATCTCGAATTTCTCTGAAAATCAGCGTGACACGGGCAGTATTCTGTGCTAAAACGTACCTGTTGTTTTCGTTTTAATTTTTTCCTCAGCTCTTGCCAAACGCGCTAAATTTTTTAATTCTGGTTCGGACGCTTCCGAGGACGCCCGATCTAACGACTCGGTTGAGTCGGCCCACCTCGGAAACTTGTTAAGCTCCGCTCTTGAAACACCTTGCTCTACCAACCAGGAAGCTGGTACCCAGCCCTCTTTTACCTGCTCATCAGACACGGTCTGCACAAAATAGAGGTCTCGGCCCGAGCGTAACACCCTGACCGGCTCCCCTCGCTGGATAAGTAGCTGTTGTGTGTCGTGTTCTACCGTATCCTCCCCGATCTCATAGGTGCCACCGAGTTCAATGTTCTACGTATGAGAAGAAAAATGAACGAACGGTTGGACGAATGAATGAACGCATAACGAATGAGAGAACTGCAACTGATTAGTTCGTTTAGTGTTATGAAATAACTTTCATTATTCCTCGAAGGGGAGGCGATAATGATGGGTATATACCATGAACGTAAACTAATATGTGCAAGGGTAACGTACATCACACTGATCTACAATGTAATATGTTAATGGAATATACATGCCTTGTTTTGTATCTTATACTGGCTTATGCTATGTTATATTATGAAAGAATATATCAAGCTGTAATCATTTTGTTTGTTATGCCATAAAACGAATAAATCTTGTTTTCAGTACAAAACACTACTTTTAACATTTATGGTTATTATACTTCGTCTTGTTTGGTTAGTAAGTATCAATTAATACCGTTAAGTCTGTAACATCAGTTTTCTGAGGCGAACACATGCATGCGAAAATATGAAACAAATTATGAATCGGTAGCATGTATAATTTGCGGTGCATAGATGTTCGTTCTCAGAAATGACCCGTGAACTTGAATGGTGGCCATGAACTGCTTTGTTGTTGCATGTGCATAGTTTGTAAAAAGGCCACAGACTAATTTTTCTTGAGGCTTTTTATTTAACATTTCGCCCCAAATCAGGGGTCAGATAATGCAGGTTAGGTCAATTTTCATTTCGATTAGGGTAGTTTCAAATAAAACTAAGCTACAACAAGTCCTTAATTTGGAAATTTGGCAAAGATTAATTTTCATTTCTACTTCACGATACAATTCCAACTCAATACCTCTGGTAATGTAGTTAAATAACTAATTTCAGTAAATCCTATTTAAATTTAGATATTGAAGCATTACAAAGAACATATATTTTTAAACAAATGGATCTATTGTTTCGAGGAATAAGTAAAACCAGATTATTAATTGTTATTAATCCAATGCGAAACGTTAATAAGTTTTTAAATTTACTTGAAGCAACTTGATTGAAACAACTTTGAAATGCTGTTTTTCTTCAAGCACTATTAGTGTCTACAAAGTTTGCATTGTTTCTTAATACCCTTATATCTTAGTTATAGCAATTAAATTCTCTTCAATGATGCAATTTAGTTATCTAAAATATTACTATTATTCAAATACGACTTTCTAGTCGGGAACTTCAAAGTTGCCCACTCGTCGAAACGTTTTACATCTCTCATTTGGTGCATAGCTTACACGCAATGCTGACTTAATGGCTAAACCATTTTTCATAAATAACATCAACCCGTTCTTTCGTCATCTGCTAACTTCTCGTGGCTTAGCCCAGTGCTCATACTTTACAAATGTCCGCCTTTATCTATCACTGGGATTGTTGTTCAAATCATTTTATTGTACACACAGTGTGGGCCTCAGTGTCTCGTAAAACTCATACTCACAACGGGACTAGGTGGTTCGGGAGAAGACGGCGGCGTTATTGCCACGTATTGTTTCTCAACTTCTGCAAACATGGATGAGTGAAGAGACATCGTAACCGTTTCCTTCATAGTTGTAACGATCGTCTCGCTTCCTTCTACTCGCTGACTTCCGCTTATGGTAAAAGTTGTCGCGTGCTTTGTTAGTGTGAAAGGTTGTACTGTAGAAGAAAGGAAAAATAGTCATTCAACAGCGCAAAATCTTGGAGCTCCAGTGAAAGTCACACCTTTGGGAATGAAATTTAACTTGAACTTGCTCGGTCTGATAATGGTTAAGTCAGTTTAAACCTTGCCTTGACGTTCGAAGGGCTTTTGACCGTTCGTCGGGTGAAGGTTGCTGTTTGTACTAATCATTTTTTTCCGATTACGAATGAGTAAAGTGCGAGTAAAATATGCCGGTTTGACTAGACAATTTTATTTACGCCGGGAAGACAACTTAGCGTTGTCAAAAAGACTAGAATTTATTAGATTAAACAGAATGAAAAAGATTTGACAACGAAAAGCATGGGTAGAAACAAACGTTTCGAATGTCTATAATGTTCAAAAAACCAGAAAGAAGAATAGTTTCAAAACTAAATTTTTAACTAGTAACAGAGGGTAAAACTTCCCTTATGGGTGTGGAGGGTTGCTTATGGTAACAGTCATGGTATTGCTATTGTGGTGCACGAGCTTTCAGCCGAAGGGAAAGAACCTAAGTAAAGAATATTTGAGGGCTATGGTACTTCTCTTACCGTCGGAGGGGTTGAGTAATTTCTTGATGTCTCTCACCAACGCTTGTTTCGCCCAGTCTGATTGGGCCTGCAATAAATATATAAAACGTTAAGCGAAAAAGCCCTCATACCATGACCCAACTGTAGCGTAGAGGAGGTTTTTGTAACTTACAATCAAACACTAATTCATCGTGTGTATAATTAATTCAGTGTGTATTTTTTTGCAACATCGTTAGGCGCCCCAGCTACGCAATAAGTTTCACCTTTCTTCGCTTTCTTCTTTATCTGGTCCGCCATTGCTTTCAGCTTTCCCAGATAACCATGTCATAGCCGCGCGTGGAAAGGAACGGCCATTTTTGAACCAGCAAATACGATTTCAACCGCAAAAAAAAAGGTAAGACAAAGGTCGACTGCGACTCAAACCAAACAATTTTGAGTTAAAACGTGATAAATTAACATGGGCTCAAAAACAATTTTCGTTTCATAGGCAAAGTTCGACATCTAAAACTAAGTTGAACCAAAGTCTCGTAACAGTCGAACCGGAGTCTAAATAGCTTAGTACGAGAGTAGCACGGCATTTAAAACGGGTCTAACTTTGTTAGGTTTAAGATTTTGGAGAATCTTCCTCTGTACTTAGCGGTGCATGTCTATTACCTCGATGGTGTGGAGAACAAGAGCCGAAGCCATGGAGTTTCCAACCCAAACCATGAATCGTTTGGACTCGCCTTCAACATTTTCCGTTATGCCAACGTTGTCTGGCGACATCTGTGTACAAACGATTAATTAATACATTAGTTCATGCTTGAGGAGTTGAGGTATTCGAATGACAAACTGATAAAACTAAAAAGGTGGAATATTCGTAAGTAAACTAAAAGCATAAGCAGTTGTAGTTTTCTTAGTTAATTACAACAGTACTTCTATCCTCAGGAAAAACAAAGCTCTCTTTAGTTTTCTTCAATATCCTGCAGTGACTCAAACTAAACGGTTCTCTTGTAAACTTTTAAGGAGATCGCTCGCAACAGTCCTATCAATACTTTAGGGAGTGCAGTAGAATAACAGATTTTCTTTAACAGCTGTTTTTTTTGTTTGTTTGGAACTCTTGCTAACTATTCCATTCTTTTTTGTGGCTCTACACCCATATGTCCCACAATCTCGTACCCTATTTCTCTTCGAGAAAGAAAAAAATAGTCTGTCTCAAATATTCAGTAAGCATTCGGATTCTGGACTGATTAAAAAGGGAGGGGAAATATCTTATCCAATAATAAATCAGTGTTTCTTATTTCATTAAAAGGCTGTATACTGTCAACATCTTAACGTTTTTATGGCAAAACTACGAACTAGTCCAGAGTTGAGTAGGGCTACAAACAACTTGAAATGGAAGTACTAGAATAAGGGATGTCTATTGTGGAACTTTAGAAAACTATTTACCTTTATTGCGCATTTAAAGGTGTACTTCTTTCCACCTTCTCTCCTCTTGGTATTTACAATGGCCTTTTCAAACAAAAACAGCTCGCGTTCTTTGCCTTTTCCTCGAGCTTTCTCTTCCCAAAACAGAACAGAATCCTAATGAAGACAAAGAAAGAAGTTATTACAAATTACAAACACGGGACTTCACTAAAAATGGAATCCTGACAGTACCATGGGCGCAATATGCTGCTATAGAAAGGCCGCACAATAAGTTGTGTTACACCATCCCACAAAAACAAAGAAAATAAACGAACAACCAGCAAGTTTCCTTCAACAAAATACTTCGTAACTAGTTTTTCAAAAGAAACAAGATACATTTTCTTGTATTTTTCAATTTAGCGAAAAGATAACGTTTGCGTGACTACAACATCATTACAAAAGTGTATGACAACAGTATTAAATATCTAAATAGCAAAAGAAATACCATGAAATGAGGTCCCTAAGCCGTAGGATAGAAAGAAGAATTCTGATGGGCAGAAATCGTTTGACTTTCGTCATTAAAGATTGTACAAAGCTGAGAGCGAGTTTCACGAAACAGCCACTAAAATCTGATGTACTTACTTGTCTAATGAGCCTTCCCAGGTCGCTGAGCGAAACTTCACCCTAAAATAACCAAGAACAGAACAAGTTTAAAAGGACTATCTCTGGGCTTTTTCAATTGCTTAGAGGTTAGTTTGTCCGAACACTGTGAGTCGGAATAGCGCTAGAATGTCATATGAACTTGACTATTATAATTATTATTATTATTACTAATATTATTATTATTGTTACTATTCTTATGATGATGATTATTATAATAGTAATGATTATTTTTATTATTACTTCTATCATAAGTAATTTTTAGCGCACGCACTTTCCAATCTTTTCAAAGTTAACCTGTAGTCTTGGAAACCGTGGGTTACGGGAGCCAATCAGAGCGCGCGAAAATGGATATCGGCTGCTTCGGTAAATACTAACAACAATTATACGGCACATTTTCACATATGTGATCAAATGTGCTTAAGAATTTAACACAACAATCCCGATAATACATAGAATATCTCCTGAATGCCAATGATAACAGAACTCAATTCTAAAGTTAAAGAAACGATATATAATACATACGTTGTAAGACTCCATTAAATGATACTTGATAATCTCATCGTTTGCTTGTACCCTTATTTGGCAGGTAAAATGAAGACACTTCTCAAAATCACTTGTTTTTTTGTTGGCTCGAACAGTATATTTCAACAAATCCTAAAAAGCCAACAGAACAAAAAATAATCGCCGATTACTAATTTTTCGCAATTGCTTTATCACTATCAATTTCTTTAATACTAATCTGATCCTAATAATTCCAAGAAGATCTACGGATGTATTAACTACATAACAGAAATATTAGTATACCATAACATAATAAAACAATATATAACAAAAGAAAAACCATTCAAACTCGAGTAACAAAGAAGCTAAAAGCATTACAAACTCAATGGGTTTAAAACCATTCCACACTTACTGTACACAGTCTTATATAATTCAAAACCCTGAGATGCTAAACTAGATTAAAGGCAGGATGTTTGCTTGGAACTTTATAGAGCTGATGCGATAGTGCACTCCACACATTCAAGACAACACCGCACTCCCTCGGATCGGTTTCTCCTCCTCCCGGTTTAGTTGCGAGTGGAACTTGGCTTTATTATGACTTGTAAATATGAATTACTTTACTCAGGTGCAATTTTACATCAAACAAACCATGATTTAAGTCGTTATTATCATAGCAGTGTTAACATCAAGGTGCTTCCTTAAAAGTAATGCATATTATTACTGTCATTTTTGTTTATATTACATTTAATAAACATCTTTACTTGTTGATTCCAGAGCTTTGTTCGTCTACTTTGTAACAATATTTGCCAAAAATACTTTTTATAGTCATAAGTTATTTCTAAACACTGTACCTTGAGATATTGTTGGTACTTCTCAAGTCTCTGGGTTGGCTTTTGGAGATAATCCTCCACGTTCAACTGATCGTCCGTGTCTTCTTGGAATTCCTAGATATTAGAGAATTTACAATCAGTATACTTGTTACGACAATGGTAAGTTTATAGTAAAACGCCACGGTTGGCGTCCTTTGGTTTTGCCCTTCTCGGGAAAACAAAATAAGCTTTGAACTATGGAATCGGGGAATGGAGAATGGGAATGGATCTTTATCCCTTTCCAAATAGTGAAGCAAAGACACAACTATTCACAGGAAGACTTATAAAGAATCACTGAAAAACTTACCTTCCAGAAATCCTGAACTTCCTCGTCATCAAGTATTTCCTGAGCGGCTGGTCTACTGACAAGGAATTTGTGATACAATTCTAACTGGGGTTTCTAGATGGAAAAGAAGGAAGGAAAAACATCGTGTTTACTTGAGATGATAAGATAGGAAGGCTTAACTCGTGTACCCTCGATCACTTTGAGTGATTGATACATAGGTGTGGTCCATTCACTCATACATTTGGAGAACAAAGTGCTCAGTAAATCACAAAGCTATAGTTATTGTAAATCTGAATTATCCTAGATAATAAAATTTTCCCAGATTAATATCTTTCCTAACATACTATTTTCAGTCCAAACTTGAGTTTCGTTGAGTACTGTAATGATAGAAATTGACTCCTGAAAACCCAATGGCCCACAAAATCAACCGGAAACAGAGCAATCTGAATCATGATCAAAGATAATCATACCTTTGTTGCAACTGATTGAGAAGAAATGTTTACCACACTTGGTCTAGAATGGAATATTTTTGGAACTACTTCCTCCAGTACGACACCTTAACAAGCTTTTTGTTGGCAGAAATTTTGGATTTACAGTTTGCGATTTGCTAAGGATTCCTATGTGTTTTCACGAATCTCTAAACCACCAAATAATGAATTCATGAAGGCTTGAATGCCCCAGATATGTCAGGCCATCCTGCCCTATGATCATACTTACGTGTTTTAGGAAAATCTTCGGGACAGCATCAGGTTTCTTAGCGGATGCTTCTAATTCGGGTAGGAACTGTTTGGCGTGGAATGTGTAGATTTCTTTTATGTTAGCAAACAGTACATCAGTTTTTCCATCTATAGCCTCGGGTAGGTCTTCAGCATCCATCTCAACCAAATGGTTCTATTAATGATCAAATCCAGACTTATTATCTAAGATTAAATTAATTAACACAACAACAATGTAAGAAACAATTTGATATATGGAAACGGTGCTATGTGTCTGAATTATATGGTAACGGTCTATATTATAACGTAAACCTTTGTCGTCATTGCTATAGGAGCAGAACTACGAGTAGTTTTATCAAAAGTAAAGTTATAGAATGTTTTTATCGACTAGTACTTGATTTGTGGTATGAGACAAATTTTTCTTTTTTACTTCCTAAAAGCTTTGATTTAAAAAAAAATCATTTGTAAGCATTACGCCAAAAGAAACCTGCCTATTCTGTACCGCACATTTACTCACAGAATTATTGATATGCGAAAAACTGACCTTTTCGTTAGCAAAAAAGAAGAGTTTTTAAATTTGCGGTCAAAAACCTAACAAAAGGCTAGTTTATTTGACTGATTTGAAGGTCATTCATGTAGAAACCTAGCTAGAGCTACAAGAATTTGGAAGGCAACGTTACATCAACAAACTGTGTATGCCAACTTAGTGACACTGACTGGAGGTAAATAACAAGATTAAAACGCACCTCAACCAGATAACGAAGATCGTTGACGTACTGGCGTTCGGTTTCGACCATTTCACTTACAATGAATCTACAAGAAACAAAACAGTTGACTTTTGTTACGCTTTTTCCAAACTAATGGTGAGACCAAACCTCAATACTTTCTTGATCAGTCGTAGTCTGTACTTATTTGTTTTCAAAACTATCACATAATTTCCAGTTTTTCCAATTAACCACATTTTAATATTTCTCGTTGTAATCATCCTCACATTACACCATCGACAACATTATCTTCTTCATCACCGAAAAGCTTATTATCACTCAAATAACGCTCAGAACGTTCGTATAGAATCTTACTCTCTCTGGGTGAGCGCCTCTTTCTCTCGGGCTTTGGTGGCCGTTGGAGCTTTCTTTGCATCTTGTGGAAGAACTTTCTCGATGTATATACTGGGAACCAAGCCCACTTCCTGTGTCCTTTCAACAACCACCAGGGTGTTAAGGGAGTTGTTGTCGTCAACCATCTGCAGCAGGTCACCCGCAATAATGGAGACTTCGCCAGGAGCCTGGGCACTGTAGTCGGCGATTGCAATGAGCTGCCCAACAGAGGACTGGTAAAGAAAATTAGAGAAACATTAGAACAAAGTAAGCATCTTTAGTCATAAAAAAATGCTAGTTCTTGCGTAACGTCAAATTATAATTCCTTACTACAGATAATAATAACTAAAAATGGCGTCGTATTGAGTAACTACACTTGTAACAAAAAACAAGGTTGTGTTGTTAGAGATTGTAAACAGAACACCTGTAAATATTAAAGAAATGAACACAAATCCATATGGGCAAAACTGAACCGACTAGCGAAATCCTCCATAAGAGGCTGATTTCCTGAATGGCTGAGTTAGAAGATGCAATTAATTTTGAAATAACACTTACTGACTTTGACAGGATCTCAAGTGGAGCCCTGTAGAATTCCAAACAATTAATACTATTAGCATGAGCAATAAAGTTTTAAACATACAAGAATATTAACAGGCCTATAATTTGTTGCTTGGACATGATAAAGTTTAACTTTAACTTTAAACACTGAAAATGTAAAACGCTTTAAAAATATTCATGTAAAAACACTACAACTTAATTTCTACTACTACCATCATCAACATTAACATTACCATTTAATCTCAAGCTGGAACATTGGTCTTTCATAAAGACAAAACGTCGGTGTCATAAAGGATGATTAGTGGTAACAGAAGAAAAATTAACCCTTTCAGCCACAAACACAACAAATGTTGTGTTGGTAAATTCTCCCAACTAGGGCTCAAACTTTCCATATAACAAGCTTGGGAGAATTTTGCCTTTCATCTCCAATGGTTCACCTTGTTTGATCAATTCCCATTTTCTCATTACAGATTGACTTATTTTGTATGTGTCATTTTATTTTATTTTTATTTGTTTATTTTGTTAGGTTATAAGTAGAAGTTAGATGTTGATAAACTAGCCTGGGCTGAAAGGGTAAAACAATATCAAAATAACATTAAAGTTTCTATACGACAGGAGGAACTCGACAGTTGTCATTGCATTAAATCCCAGAATGAATCCAACAGTATTATAACTAGTATTATACGGTTTGTTAGTTGATAAGAGCAATTAGACCACCACTTTACGCTGAAGAATACATCGTTTTATGCAGTTAAAACATACCCGTCGTCATCTCTCTTAAGGCAGGAGGCGCGAACAAACCCAATCTCCCCACCACCTGAAACGTGTCTAACCAGCCAGAAGTCTGGTCGACTAGTATCCAGGACCTCAACTTTGTCTCCAGTAACAAGGAATTGTTTACCAGTCTCTTCCGAGTAGAAATCTTCGATGGCGGTGTAAAGTCTGAGTTGAAGTACCTAAATATTGGCAAGCAACTTATTCAGTTGGAGTTTAGGAGGGGAATATTGTTTATAAGTAGATTTCTTATGTCCTAACTAGGTAGCAAATGCCGTATTTCATGTAGTACAAATTATTCATAATTTAGTTAGGCACACGTGACGGGATAGTGACATAGAGCAATGCTCCCATCTCCTCCCCTTGCCTTCTCCTTATGTTTTTTCGGATTGATTTTTTGGCGATTTTGCGCCCTGACCTTAGTGGGCTGATGATTATGTATACCCCATGTAAACAAACTATTTTATACTACTATACTCTATATTACTAATATACACTATATTTTGTATATTGGAATTTCATTCGAACTATATTAGTCAAAAGCGGATACGGGGTTTGTGCCTATAGCCTTTCTAATCCATGCCTCGAGACTATTCTTTGCCCAGTAAACCGAGTTCAGACAATGTAGCACCGTTAAGTACTTGTAATAATTTTAAGGGTGAGGCCATAGAACTTATTTTTCATACTGTGTTTCTTGAACATAAAAATGTTCAAGCCGTGCTTTACTCTTGTAGAAGAACACAACACAAGCACCAAATCAATATTGTTGAAGAAAAAATCCAAAGAATGCTGCCATTTGCTTATTGTAGTATTTTTTAACTTCATGACTTGTGCAGTGTGCTTATATATTTCACAAGTAAAACCAGGCTTAAAATTTTCTATAATTTTTTTGCACAACGACTGAGTAATGACGGACAAGAAACAAACCAGAGTGCAACTCTTCTTTTCAAGGTCAAGAAAAGTAAATACATACATCTTCAATATTTGACAACCCTGAGCTCTTTCGTCCAGGTCGCTCAATTTGTACATCAACTTTTTGTTCAGGACCTGTGGAAAGAAACAAATTGATTGTATGGTTTCTCACAAAACATACACGTTAAGCATCTCGTGTAAACCTGATTGGAGAGCAATAGTGTCTAGTGCTGGCCAATCAGAAAGCACAACAAACGCTCTTTACCTCTTTAACATATAACATAACATTTTAATCTTCTTACAAAATTTACGCTGACACACTGTTTGGGTTACACACAAAGCTTAAAAGCTTAAATTCAGTACCGGTAACTGAGCATTTACGACAAAATTAAAACTAAAACTAAAGCGACCGTTAGTTAAACGTGAGTGAAAGAGCTGTTTAAATAGTAAAATCAAGTTCTTTATGCTGAAGTTGTTACCCCCGCCACCTTCGCGCGAAAACAAGAAACCGAGAGGTACGGTCTTTTTTATCAAGTGAAGCGGTGAGTGCAAATCTAAGCAATATGTAACATTATCTTTTCACTGGTTTATGGGTGGCAATAAAGATCCATTCAACTCCCCTTAAACTTTGTGTATTAAAAGAACTCAATACTCACCTTCAACAAACAGATGACCAACACACGAGGTCTCGCCAACCTTGTTTTTAGCAACACATTTGTACACACCCGCGTCTTCATATTTACCGTCCGTAATGAGTATTGAGTGAAGATCGCCTTCTTTGAGAATCTTAATGTGAGGAAAGCTTTCTGATGTAATCTGCTTATTATCTTTGTACCACGTGATTTCGGGAGTTGGCTTGCCACGAACACGTACGTCAAACCTCGCAACGCTTCCATCTTCGATTGTTCGATCTTTGAGCAATGCTGTAAACAGTGGTTTCTCGTCCAATAACGAGGCCTTCGAAATTGCTTTTACGTCAGCCTTAGTTTCGTCTTCCTCTTGGTCAGTGCTAAGGTCTGAACAGAAGCAACCATATTATTCGCCAATACATTAAACACCCTTGTAAAGGAACACATGTTTTGGGGCGTTCAGACTGATCTTGTTCTTATTTACCGGGGTTTTTTCTGCAAAATCATCCTGAAAAAGTTCTTAAAGTGTTAACGTTCCGGCTTAAACTTGCTTTTAAAAGTCAGTACTGAACAAGACTACCAAGACTCAACAGATGAAATAACGTTTACGTACAAAATTTTTTTTATTTGGTGGATGGAACTAACTTTAACTTCATGGCCCAGAGTTAATATCACATTTTTAATAAGATTCTATGAAATTTTCCAGGGCTTAATGAAAAATTTCCAGGGCTTTTCTAGGGATTTCAAGGGCTTAAAAATTTTCCAGGGTGTTCTAGGATTTCTAGGGCCCGTACAAACCATGTACACAATTAGAATTTCTTTAAAAGTGAAACAAATTCAATATGCACCTCGCCCTGCCTTTTGTCATGTACATTACTATTGACTGGTCCCCAAGGAACCCTACAGCTTTTGTATAAGAACATTTTCATTTTCAGGCTGAATGTGTTCTTTTGTCTATGGTACCGGTAGTTCTCTTTTTAACCAAATTTCAACCTGAGTGTTCTAAGTCTACCTGTTCTTTAATGCGGGTGTTTACTGTACGTCAAACGATATGTTGGTAAGTTCCCCCACTTGGAACCCATACATTTCATGTTCATACTTTAGGAGAATTCATCAGTATAATCATCAGTTTCTATTTACTCCTTACCAAATCTTTCTTCTATGCAAGCGTTGTGTAAGGGGAAGTTAGCTATTGGTAAAGCCAAGCTAAATGACCAATCTAATACAACCCTCATCATTCCTTAGTGTATTTTACCTTCGACAAACAGTTTGGCCTCGCAGAACACAGAGCCTGCAGTGTTCGTGGCTGTTACTTTGTAAGTGCCTTCGTCCTTGACTGCCGCGCCTGTGATCAAGAGTGAATGAAGCCCAACATCCGATTCATCAACAAACTTTACACGGGAGTCTTTCACAAGTGGTTTGCCATTCTTGAACCACTTCACCTCCGGTTCAGGCTTACCGATAGTTTTTACATCAAAACGCGCCGTATCTCCTGCTAGCACTTCGCGATCTTTCAGCTCTTGTTGGAAAAGGGGCTTAGAAACATTGTCACGTGACGTTTTCCTTTCCTTTCTCTCGTTAATGGCAGCTTCATCATCGGCCGACTCCGAGGACGGAGCAGCTGCAGGAGAAGACAGAAAATAGTTTGTTACGAAGATGTTTAACATACAACAAAAGAACACAAAGTTTCAAACAACATACAAAGTTTTAAAATCTTTTACAAAAAACATAGATTATACATGCACTGCATGTAACAACTGTTTTATTAAGCAATCTACCTGTAAAGATCAAATGTAGAATCGATCCGTCGCGTGTAAACACTAGTGGTTTGACAAGACCATTGCACTTGACAACGTTCTTCTATATTATACTATACAACTTTATTTGTACTTGTTACAAAATAAAACTAAATGAAAGAGTTAGTTGTTATTGGGGAATTTAATTGCAATTTGGTTAGATGTTGCATTCTGTTGTCTGACTTCTGGAAGTCAAGAAAAGCACCAACGATCAAACACGCCATTATTAGCTATTAGTATAACTATCAGTGTGGTGATTGTAAGAGTTACTGGTTAGTACAGAGGCGAAAGAGCATAGGTGGAATAATTGACTTTTCGACCTGCCGTCTTTTCAGTAAATTCTGTAACAACCATTTACGTTTACAATAATTGTGTCTGCCGAAAAAACCCTTAGATTTAAGACGAACTAGAAAAATGACCATCTCGAAGAGTCTTGCATGGTTTCGGAGCTTCGTTCGGATTGAGGTTGCACAGCAGTTAGCATTAGTGGTTATATTAAGAGTTGGGAGCTCGGAAAGCTCCAGATCCTGATGTAACATTTCAATTTATGCAAATTTGCTGTGACGTGATGTAACCGTTAAACTTGACGATTGATAGCTCGATTGTTAAAGTGAATTGTTAACAAACTCTGCAATTTTCGTTCTTAGTTACTTCCGTTTATCGAACAAACTCAGATAAAGCTTGAAGTTATCCGGGTTGAATACTGTTGAAAACGTTATCTAAAAAGAGGGAAACTTGAGTTTGGGTTAGCGAAAAGTTAGTAACGGAATGATTTAGCAGTTGTTAAAATTAGACGCAGGCTATGACGATCACACTTCTAGTGCCGCACGTTCAAAACTATAACAAGAATTTCATCGTTTTTAGACAACACAACGTTAACTCAGGTAAATGCTTTTGAATGCACCTTCGACTAGAACCTCAGCGCTGCAGGAAGTCAGGCCGAACTCGTTGAGGAGGACGCACTTATAGATTCCTTCATCGTCCCATTCGATAGGTGACACCACTAACTTGTAAGTCTTATCAGATGACGTGATCTTGAACCGCCCCTGACCATGGAGCAGCTCGTTGTCCTTAAACCACTCAACTTTTGTGACAGGTTCTGGACCAGAAGTGACTTGCAAAGTCACGTTCTCACCTTCATTAACCTCAAGGTCCTCGAATTTTGAAGTAATAGTGGGCTTTGGGCCTTTTAACTTGTGGCTCGATGGGGTTTTCTGAAGGTCGCCGAAGCTTTTGGGTGACGTTGGAGTCTCTGGTAGTCCTGGATTTAAGAGTTTAAACCTTTTTAGGCTTCGTTAAAACGTACGAAGAAGCGCCTTTATAACCTCAATCAACAAGGTGGTTAAAGCTACTTGCATAAGGTTTGCTCATTTTTTATATCATAGTCGCCGAATATTAAAGTCACCACAGATTCGAACTAAGACTATGAGTTACAAAACACACGATGCAATTCAGGACTTGAATTGTTACTCTCAAGCCCCCAACGTATAAAAGCCTTCAATAAAGTACCTCATTGCTATATGTAAAACACAAACCAGCCGGACACTGCATGAGAAGGAGTAGAATCGCGAACCATTAGGAAAATGATTTCAAACGGTCTGTTAAAAAGTGGGTGATGTAGTTCAACCCCGTAATTAGACGGGTGTCGGCGGCGTAGTGTTGACTCGTAACCTATA
>JAOBAT010057223.1:0-27120 GCA_026413305.1 Hydrozoanthus tunicans | reverse complement strand
TGAATGTGCGACAACAATTTCGATTGCATGCGACGAAAATTGCATGCTATCGCACAAGTGTGCGGTGGGCTTAAGTACACCTGTACCAACATCTGACAAAAGGAAAGCTCGGGACTTTTGTACGCACTAGTCATATTTCGGATTATTTTGTGCACACTGACAGAAAGAAGCCTTTGCTTACCTCGTAACTCGTTTAGTTGTCTCTCGACACTTTCTCTTTTCTCCTTCTCGTGTAAAATTTGCAACTGATACGAATCTAAAATAAAAGAAAATTATATCGATAAAGTATCACTGTTTCTTTTCAATGCTCCATAGTTTCAATTGGACGAAAAAAAAACAAAAAAATTGTTAAGTCTTAAAGAGGCAACCCCAAGAAAAGTTAAGAGTGATACCTTGTTTTAAATTCTAACCATACCTTGCAAAAAAATTACAAACATTGGCAGATTGGCAGAGCAAGATAAGTGAATTGTTGCTTTCTGGGAGAAACAATGAAACAGCATACAAGAAACTACTGAAACGTGTTTGGCTGAAGCTTGTTTTTGGCTTTGCAATAACTAATGAAACAGCACAGTAGAAACTAAAGAGACATGTGATTGGCTCAATAACAACGGGTGTAGTTGCTGCTCTCAAAATTGACCAATAAAACCTCTCTTTAACGTCAGAAAAATACCACGACTTCAAAATGATTTCTTACTCAGGTTTAGGCACTGCGCATTCTTTTGTACCTACCATGTAAAATCTTCATCTCTGATTCTTTCCGCTGTAGGTTCTTCAAAAGTTCCTGGTTGGACGCTAAAATCCAAGGCAGTGAAGGTGTCAGAAACATAGCACAGAAATATTTCACTGCAATCTATACATGAACAATAACGTTGAACTTGAAGAAAAACACATAGAACATTCGGTGAAACTTGTAGAACTCTTACTGAGAACCTCGCCCAACTTACTTCTTAAATCTGCAGCCTCCTTTTCCGCTTTTTCTCGTTTCTCTCGTTCAAGCTCGATTTGCTGTTGGTAAGCATCTGGAAGCCAAGTGACGTCAAAAGAAATGTGGGTCATAGTGACATAAAAGGCAAGACTGACGATGCATGGGGATGATTTTATTGAGATGGTTAACTTGATGATAAAGATAGTGATAATGATGGTGCATGGCGATGGTGATGCGTAGTAATGAAGGTGTTGACGATTAAGACGGTGATGGTATTGATAGTGATAATGATGATGTGAGTTGAGGATGGTGGTAATGAAGATGAAAGCAATGGTGATGAACAAAAGCATGCAACGACAATAATGAGCTCAATAAAAGTGGGGTAAAAGCCATAATGATGGCACTAAAACGATAAAGCTTTCAAAAATGATAACGTTAGTGTTGATGATGAAATAAAAGATCAAAATGATGATGATCTGAGGGTGGCAGTTAACCACTAAAAAACTTTCCCAATGTCTATCGCTCAATAGACAGTGAGAAGGTTAACCGACATTGCACCACTTGTGATAGCACAGAGGTTTTTACTAAATACATATAAGAGTGAATGCAGTGAAGACAACATTGAAACTACGGTATCGTTAACAAATTTAACGCTCAAAGATGGCTACAGTGATTGTATTTAACAAAATAATAAAACTGTCCTACCGTGTAGAATTTTCATCTCAGTTTCTTTTCTTTGAACAGTCTTGACATGTTCTTCATTGTCAGCTGCACAAAAATACGAACCAAAACCGATCAGCTATTTATTATTAACCTAAAGTAGATTTGTAGTACAGTATTGTTTCGTTTTATGGCATTTTTGACCCTAGGAGTCACGGGAAGACGGGCAACAGGACTCGAGGTCCCCTTCGAGGTCTTTCTCCCGAGACCTACGGTTTAAAAGACGCGAAGGTCTTACCATATGCAGATGTTGAAACAAAGGCAGCACCTTCTCCTCAGATGTTTTAAGACCCTAAGTGAAGGTCCGGCACCAGGAATTGAACCCAGGCCTCCCGCACGACAGACTGGCGCCTTGCCAAATGGGCTATCTCTAACTCTAAAGATTCTGAAAAGTTTTTTTATCATCGATACCTCTCTGAATGCGCTCACAGTAGCATTTGTTCTTGAGTTTTGCTGCACGTGCGGAGTGAGGTTCACTGACAAAGGGAGGTGGGGTCTTTGACATTCCCGCTTAAACGTCTTCAAAACGTTGTGGTGCTTACAATAAAAGTGACATATTTCGAGGATATTTTAAAGGGTATGTCTCGCTGTAAAACGTCTCCATTAGAGAAGTTTTCTTACAGAATTTGTTATTAAACTAGCCTATTTCCCGGAAGGGGAGAAGAAGAGAAACGTCGTTGGGGAGGGAGAAGCGCTCTACCGGCTTTTTCATTGTCACTCACCTTTCAACCTCTTTGCCGTATTTTCAAGCTGCTCTTTCTCCGATACTTCAAGTAATCTCTTTTGACTGTAACACATCACCCCTGAAACAAATTCGCATCAATTTTAACGAGCTTCATGAATTTATTCGCCTCAATACATACAAGTGCTCTTGCTAGACCTAAACGAAAGAACGCATCCTATCATTTTCATCCAGCCGCCCTGTTGTTTTTATAGCCTCAACCTTATTTTACTAACGAAATTGTAGTCAAAATGCAGAACTCAATATTTTTCAAGTTCTTGAGCATTTTGAACGATCACTCGAAAAAAATATAATCATTAAGCAATTTCAGCGCTTGTCTTAGTACCTGTTTTGTAACTGGCCAATCGGAGTGCAGATACTAGAAACAGCTGTTCCTATGCTCT
Source organism: Hydrozoanthus tunicans (assembly GCA_026413305.1). Classification (NCBI taxonomy): domain Eukaryota; kingdom Metazoa; phylum Cnidaria; class Anthozoa; order Zoantharia; family Hydrozoanthidae; genus Hydrozoanthus; species Hydrozoanthus tunicans. The sequence goes on along the minus strand of JAOBAT010057223.1, from coordinate 24,350 downwards.
ACGACAGGGCGCCCTGTCGTTTGTTTTAGCTGAAAGAACACTACATGCTTGACATATAGAGTCTCTTTAAACAAGAAACAGCACTATGAGGGGGCTAGGTTCTCCGCAATCTGACGCCCCTCAAAAATCAAATTTTGAACCAAGAAGTTGTTCAACTACTCTCGTAGCACTAAAAATAAAGAAATTAGTTAGACTACTAAAATAAAAACAATTCAACCGCAACAACTAGAAAAATCGCAATAAATTCTTATTGGCATTTTTGGTAATATTCCCCTTTTCTTTGAAACAGAAGTCTACAAAGTTTTATGATTCTGAAGTGATTAGTTATTCTATTCATATGTTACATGGAAGCTTTACACATGAATGGTTCTCTTAATTCATGCCACGTCTCTAGAGGTGACAACCGCCCAGTTCTTGTTAAAATCTTAATTGAAACGCTTCAATTTGGGAATTGTGCGTACAACAGATCATAATTATTTTTTTCCGAGTATTTCACCTGAACTTCTGGTAGAGTCTTGTTCCTGCATCAGATGCATACACGGAGTGCTTACAATTGTAGCCCTGTGTAACGCTTCCACAGGGACACCACAGCCATGAATTGTGCACATGGCTGCTCCTTGAACTCCTGCTCCTGTTCCATGTGAAACACGTTGGTGCATTACGTATGTCACAGGAGTGATTTCTGGAGTCGTTGATGTTGTGGCTAGGCTACATTTTGTGCTAACCCTACTGCTTTCTTCTGTAGTAGCACTAGTACATGATATAGCTTCTAGCTCTGAATTCTCTATGTCACTAGTTGCAATGGGTTTGTTCTGATCAGGGTCAGTTGCTAATGAAATGATCTGCGAATCTTCATTCTGAAGTATGGTGCATTGCTCCTGTCCATGGCCAGCTTCTGCATCAAAATAATAAAGGAAAACATACAACTAATTAACTGAGAGTGGGTTATTACAGGGAAATATCAAACCAAGGCTTCAATATACAAGTTAAACGAACAACAGCGATGGGTCAGCAGGCCTCAAACACCCAAGAATCGGCCTTATGCATGTTTATGTCAAACATCCCCAAGCCTCACTTATGAACCACAAAAGTGTGAACATTTCATAAATCAAATTCCAAAGAATCCACAAACGAAAGAACATGAACATGGTATGCACGAGCAAAATGCTCACACCTGCTTCTTGAACACCAGGCTTGGGGGTGTAATTGACTAGTTTGACGTCAACATGCATAATATAAGGCCTATTGCTTTATACAATGGACCGTGGGGGGGGGGGGGGGCTGGTAGGGCTATAGCCTTAGAGGTAAGCAACTTCAAAAAGAAACAGGGGGGGATGGAATTATTCCCTATTTTGGTGGTAGGTATAGCTTGTATTTTTAGGGGTTGTTAAGGGAAACCAGTGTTAAAGAAAAGTCTAGTAGTTTTAGGGTTGAAAAGCAAGAAGCTTTTGGACTGCTTGCAGTTCTAAAGTTGCTTTAGCAAATGTGGAAATTTATGGAAGTGCCTTATTTTAACTGCAAGTCGGGTTCAGTACAACATGGGGAAAATAAAGCAAGCTATGGATTGATACACCCAGAGTTATTTATAGACCAACAGGTATTTTCTAGGGTGGAAAATTTTTGCGCCTTTGTATTTTGTAAACTTTTATGACCTAATCTTCTCACCCTGGAATTTCTCTCCCCTCCCTTGGGGCAGATTAACTAGCACTAATGTTGATAGTGATAATTATCATACAATATGTAGTGATTACAGTTCTGAGAGATACAACAAAATTATGGTTATGTCTTTTGGTGAAATAACTTTTGAGAGGCTCCAACATTTTTACTTCAGTTAATGAGGAGAGGTTTTGAATAACTTTTAATTAGCACTTCAAGGAATCATTGGTCTTTTTCAAAGTGGCTGACAAACCTGGCTAGGATTGGAAGCAAGTGCATGAAAGCAAGGCCATAAGGTCTTATTAGTAAACAAAGTCCACATCAATTTGCTAGATCTAAGTCACTCACCACACTATAAGATGTTTCATAAGGAACTCAAATTGGTGAGGTTGATGACATAGGCACACAAGATTGTGCAGAATAAACTTTCTTCACTAATGAGGCCATTACATATGACCTTGCTTACATGCACTTGTTCCTAGTCCCAACCATGTTTGGCAGCCAGTTTTGAGGGGGGTCTATGGTTATCTCATTGCAACATCAAATAACTGATATTCTGTACTCACTGTGTGCTTCAGCCTCATGAGGTTTCTCAAACTCCATCATCTCAGACTCATGTTCTCCACCCACCTCCCCCTGAACTTTATTGAGATCCTCAAGGCTGACAGGGGGGAGCCACTCAATATAGTTCAGCCTTGGTACTTTCTCTGGTGTAAGATAAAGCCTTAGCAACCTCTCAACATCAGATTTCAGTATGAATGTACACATACTTGGCCTTTTGATATCACTAAATGCTTTTAATTGGTACACCTGCGAGTAGGTGTATCGTCTCTTCAAAATGCCTAGTTTTTCCAGATTATACCTCAACTGAACACTTTGCCCATTCAATACTTGTACTGCTTTATGTGTGTCTGGCATTGAGACAACTACAGCTCCATCGATAATAAAGGTTGGTATTTTCACAGCATTTGGTGAGAAATCAAGAACAGATGATGATTGATCACTCTCCAGTTGAGTGACATCATCTCGGCTACACTCTTGGCTTGGTTCAAAGCCAGCATCCTCAAGCATGATTGGCTCGGCCCAGTGAACCCCTTCATTCTTGCCATTAGTGTTAATGGCATCATACATCTTGATTAACTTCTGTGCATCAGATTTCAGTATGTATGTACAAACTGTTGCCTTCAAGCTAAGAACATTATGATGCTTCAACTGCTTGACATGAGCATGAGAAAACCTGTGAGTTATTATGTTGAGGCGATGCATGTAGTACCCAACCTGAACACTCTGTCCATGTAAGCTTATAATTGCTTTATGTATATCTGGTATACAGACAACTGTTTCACCATTTATTTGAAATGTTCGAACAGTCAACCCAGAATCTACATAACTGAGTTCATCATCATCATCAACAGAAACTGTGAGGGGAAATGATGAAAGGCTTTCCTTTTCTTGAGTTTCAGGAGTGACTATGCTGATATCTTCATCAGCAGTGCCACAATGACTTGGTCCTGCTACAGTGGATTCTAAATTCTGACCAGCCTCCTTTGGTAACCTGTGGTTGCTTTGGCCTGTATCTTCATTCTTATGGTCATAGCTGCAACTAATGGAGTTTGTTAATAGGGTTCCTTCCATAATGTTATCAACAGTCACTCTTCGTACCATCCCTAAAACTGGACTGTTAACATTATGGCCTACATCAGCTCTTTCATCTGCTAATGGAATTCTATTGGTAGGGTTCTCACTATTCTCAACACTAGACAGCTTTCGAGGTTTTATCCATTTTACGGCTGTGACATCAATATTTGCCAATGCTCCTGCATATTGGAACAATCTAAGTGCATCTCTCTGTACAACAAATAGCCTCATGAGAGATTCATCTCCATCCTTTGAATGAGCAATAGAGTTTATGGTTAGCTCAGCTATACAATCATCAAAACTAATCAAAGTTTTAAATACTACTTCAAAACTTCTTTTAAGTTCAGCATAGTCCACTATTACTTGACCATCTAACATAAATGTGTGGATTCGTGGCATTTCAGCCAAGGAAATTGTTCTTAGAGCTTGTTGATTTGAAGAGTTGACCTGAACAGAGTGTTTCAAATCTGGAAAAGTAGACTGAGGTTTTCCAGACTTATTGAGAAAAGTAGCAGGCTGAATTTGAACCAGTGCTTGGCAGTTGTGTCCATATTGCTCATCTAGTCGTGCCAGCAATTTCATCAACTCATCTACTAAAATATATGAACAACATTTCGCCCCTGGGTTGACGCCTCGTAGTTTCTTGAGCTGAGTCAGCTCAAATGGTGTAAAACGAGTTGCTGTAATACCAAGTTTACCCATAGTTCCTTGCACTGAGGAACACGAGCCACAAGAATTCCGCACAACTTCATAGACATCAGGTAGTGTGACAGCTATATAATCATTAAGCTGATAAGAAGCCACTTGTAACTGTTTCTCTTTTCTATCATTTTCAATAACTTCTGAACCGTTGCCTGGTGCCCTTGTGTCACACAATCCTGATTCATGGAGGTTTCTTCTAACAGCAAGCTCTTCCTCATCCGAGCTTTGTTCTTCTATCTTAACTGAGATGTGGGTATCTTGGAAGTTTTCCATTGTTTCTCAATTGCTGGTCTTATGAATCTGCGAGTGAAAAATGAATAGAATTCAATCTACCAATATTCAGAAAGATCCAAGGTGGCCCATTCAATTATTCTAATGATCAGGGAAGGGTATATTTTTGGGTCTAAGATTTTAGAATGAAGGGATACATTTGGGTCCGCAATTATGCCAGGATTGTTTTGGGTTGCCAAATTTAGTTGGTACTTTTTAACGCCTCCTAATCTGGAGAAGTGCTTCCCATGAATAATGTTGTTAAAAGTTTGTTGCCACACAAACTTGTAATTCAGGTTCTGACAAAATAAATGGTCGGGGCCCCTTGTGGAAAGGAAGGTGGTAATAGATGATTTTCCCTTAACTGCTTGTGCACTTAGCTTTTACAATACCATGGGCAGGGCTATAATTCTTCATTATACACTATAGTGCAGACACAAAGTGTAAAACCAGAAACAAGTTGTACCGCTATCAATTAGGCTACTGAACAAAAGAAAACTTTTACTTTTCACGATATAGGTGTAAAATTAGCCCGATTTAAAAAATGAGTTACTTGTTACATTATTATTTTATATCACTTGCCGGTAAGTACAATCCAGTGACCTCAATACATTAGAAATTTTATTCATCAAGTCAAACATTACGAGAATATATAACTTTCTCTTTTTCAAATGTTTGTTTCACCTACATTTCCTTTCTTCTTTCGGAAGTAAAAAAAAGGAAACTAATGAATACGTTTGCATCTGACACACTTATAAATGCGTGTGGCTATGATTTGCTAACAAAAATTATGTCCTTCCTTACTATTAATTATCCATATATCAAATTTAGATTAGAATGAATGAAAAAAGCCATGTTAAACTACGGTTGCCTGACCACTTACGCTTTCAAACTCAGCGAATCACTAGCCTGGAAAAAACTTCTCTCCGCTACATGTCCAAACTTCTAATAAGTCATCACAGAAGAAAAGTGTGATCGATTCCACTCCGATCCATTGTTTATCGTTTGTCTAGCTGATAATCGCCGCTTCTCTGTCAAATTGGTAACCACCCATCTGAAGACCTGGCTTCGTAGGCGCTTTCGTCCCACAGTCGCGGCGATGTTCTTTATATGAGCACGAAAGTTAATATTTCAGCCCGATTTATTACTAAAAGAGTTGTATATTCGGTTTTGAGAGCAGCACTAGCGCTATATTTTTCTTACTCTTCAAGTTGTTGAGAACAAGTCTCGTTCCAGTCTACTCTGTACGTCCTTGTAATCTTTGTTCGAGAAGAGACCTGAGCCCGACCCAGTCGAAGTCAATCAAAGGAAAACTTTGGCTGAGAAAAAGATAACTTGATGATTTGTAGTGTAAAAGATTCAGTTAAGATATAATATATTGGAGGCAGGATTTGGAAGTCCTAGGACGAACTTATTTGCTCTATAAACCGCTAAAAGATTTGGGGGAATTTGAGAAATTTGCGTGACTGCCGCGTCATTCAAGACATGGACGAACACAGTATTCACACATCAGACAGCAAGTCCCTCAATTACGCGCTGGATTATTTCATCGACTGCGCAAGACAAACGGCCATTAAACGCCTCACGCATAAAATGTTTTGGTTAGTACGTTTCTGTGTTATTTTGTTTTTTGTCCAACTCCTCTACAAAGAAATTATCTATGCGATGAACTTCGCTCTTGGGTCTGGGATGTTGTTTCTGCGCATGAATTACGTCATAACTTGGACGTTGAAATTTTTTCTCTATTGAATGATCAGCAGTCCTAGATTTTCTTTTGATTTATGTTTTGCATTAGTTATTATCTGAGGTTTGTGCCAAATAATTCTTCTGGCTCCTACCCTAGCACTTAGAAACATCCCCAAGGGGGGTGGGGAGGGGTACTCCCTCTTTTGCTCTATTGGTATGATTTTCGTTGTAATTTTTAAGGGTCAAAACTGTCAGGTCTTGAATTGTGAGACAATCTGATAGGTTTTAGGTAAAATTTTTATACTCACCCATATTTAATTAATATGTAGACGGTAATGGCTGCCAGACTTCACATTATTTTTCACGCAGTTTTATTCATTTTGGGAATTAAAGAAATAATCCTTACACCCACCCTAACCATTACTCCTAACCCTAACAGTTTATTTGAGAATTTTTGGTTACTCATAAAGTGGCGTTTACCTTTGATCGTTTGGTTTGAAGACCAATAGTTTTGTATGCATAATTAAGTTTGAATGAGTATGGAAGTTTTGCCATTTTTGCAATTGTTTTTACCATTCTTAATGATTAACCTTTTTTTTCAGTTAATTTTTTAAAACTAAAAGTGTACAGATCAGAATTCATATAAAACTTGGGATTTCTTTTTTTTTCTCTCAAAGGAACGTTGTTATCCATTTCTTTGCTTCATGGCTGATGGGATGGGCGTTCCTTAGCATTGGCAAACTTTTTCTGCCCTTCACTGTACAGGTGATATTGATCCTATTTAGTTTCATCATCTGTATTATTCAGGAACCACCAACTGGGGTAGGTTTTAACACATTTTAGCATTAGACATGTCGGAATTTTGGTTTTGTAAAAAGTTATTGATTAAATCATTTTGTAATTTATAACTTAGTACTCTATTTTGAGATTCTTTACTCCTAGCCAAGGCATGTTTATCAACATTTACTTTCTCCTTACATTATTAACACTTTCTTGTATATAGAGGGCAAAAACTTTGAGCTGATCCGAGGTCATGCATGGGCCGTATAGCAGCCAACATGCTTTCGGCCAGATCTCGTTGAGCTGCATCCTTTGTAATTCAGTCCATGACTGCAAGTAAGGGCGATTAGCTCGCTAGATATTATTATTAATATAATTATTACTATATTATAACAGCGGGGCATTTTTTCTTATTTCAGGGGAAAATTACTTAGTGCTGATTGGTCGCTGGTGTTCTTCCAAAAATTCCTGAAGTTTTTCTGAAAGTTTTTTAAATTTTCAAAAACACCTCAGAAATATTTTCCAACACTTTTTGAAAATTTTTAAAAATTTTCAAACATTGCCGAATACCAAATTATTTCAAACCTCTTCGAAGGTTTACCAATGTTTTCAGGGATTGCAAAGATTTTATTACATTTTCTGGCAGCAATAATTTTCAAAGAAACTTGTGGTAGATGAATTAAGTTATGCGACGCTTTCTTGTGGGATACAGCAAGATACGTAGAATTTGTCCTTGATGTAATAATCATGTAATCGCCTGATTCCTTGTAAAATGAAGGATTAATATCACTTGTGTTTTCAGTTTTTTCCAAATTTTGGAAAAAGTCCAAAACACTCATGAAATTAATCCTATATCATTTGGCCCTTTGCGATTACCCATACAAAACAGAACATCAGGTGATGAGAAAATAAGAACTGATCCTCAATCACATGAAATTAATAGCCTCTGAAATTGAAGAGGAAAGTAACTATTTGCAATTAAATTTAATAATTTTGATTAAACTATTTGCAATTTGATTGTTACTGCTATATCTAGAGTTAAATGAAGAATCTAGTGCAAAAAAAGACTTATATAAAAAAAGTGACTTTGTATGAAAAACTAAATTCTTCCAACAGTTATCAAGAGATAATATGAAAAATTTAGGGAGACTTGAGAACTTGATCAAAGTCACTTACATCGTTTTTGCACTAGGGTCTTCAAATTACTGCCAGTAGTTGTGTTAATCACACTTGTCTAGCGATAATGATTTCAGGTGATGGACCAATAATATAGTTGAAAACTGATTATTGGTAATTTTTGTCTATATACAGTTTGCATATTCAGTGGTGTACAGTCTAGTGGCATACCATGCCCTGGTGATCAAGAATGGTGTGACCCTATTCCAAGGTCTTCTTGTTTTTGGTATGGCTGTAGGTATGCAACTTTCAGGCCATCGACTGCTCGAGCGGGAGTCACTTACAAGAGTGCCTAGAGGAGATGGAATCTTTTTCAAAGCATGTGATTTTTTTAATGAGACCTTCTTGGAGCCTTTTCACTTCAGTGTTTTACTACTCATGAGGCTGGATCTTCTACCAGTCCTTAAGTGGAGATCAGATGCGGCATTGCGTAAAGCAATGGACAGAATACTAGAAATTAAATATGGAAGCAAAAATGCATAAAATAGATTTGAAATTGAGTGAAGGCTGCAACCATTATGTTTGACTAGTTTAGAAAAACTCTCAGTGATGATTATGTGCTGGCAGTAAATTTAGAAATATTTTGTCTGCTCTAAAATACAGTTAAATTATAGTGCAACATGGTCAATGCCATAGAATGAATCACAGAGATCTTGTTTCAAATCTATGACTCAGCTTTTTAAAAAAAAACGTGCCCAGAAATTTCGATCTTCACTGCCAAACTATGTGATTTACAACTACTGAAACGATGTTTTGGAAGTTTTAATTGTTTTTTGTTGGTTGATTTTAAAACAGTCTAAAATGTGATACTTAGTACTTAACTTAATATTTATATGCATATGTTATATGTTTTATACCTAACTTTGCAGAGTATGAATTTCTGTAGTCTATGAAACCACTTTTAAATCAAAATATATCTTTAGAAAGACCAAACAGTTAGAATTAAAAGTTATAATACCATAGATCTATTTTATTGCAACCACAAATTATGAGCCACTTTATTTTAAGTTTCACTTCTGTCACTATTATATATAAATTATTAAGATCCCATGTGCCAAAAGTAAGAGGTGGTTTTGTTTTACCACTGATGCACAATACCTTGAAAACTTGACATTGCTGAAAGAAACACAGGTAGAACATTGATAAGAAATTATCACATTTCTAGAATCTTTCTTGAACTCAATGCTATAGCTAGGGGAGGGGCCAGAGAGGTTTGCCAACCCTACCCCTACCCCCGATACTAACATAACATAACCTTAGAAAGACCAAAGAGGAAGAATCAAAAGTTATTTTAGGTGTATTTCTAAAAGAAACACAGGTAGAATAAGGATAAGAATCATGATTGAAGAGTCTTCCTTGAACTCGATGCCATAGCTAGGGGAGGGGCCAGAGGGGATTGCCAACCCCACCCCTACCCCCAATAATAACATAACATAACATAACCTTAGAAAGACCAAAGAGGAAGAGTCAAAAGTTATATTAGATGTATTTCTAAAAGAAACAGGTAGAATAAGGATAAGAATCATGATTGAAGAATCTTCCTTGAACTCGATGCCATAGCTAGGGGAGGGGCCAAAAATGTTTGTCACCCCCACCCCTACCCCCAAAATAACATAACATAACCTTAGAAAGACCAAAGAGCAAGAATCAAAAGTTATGTTAGATGTATTTCTAAAAGAAACAAAGGTAGAATAAGGATAAGAATCATGATTAAAGAATCTTTCTTGAACTCAATGCCATAGCAAGGGGGGGCAGAGAGGTTTGCCACCTCTACCCCCAATAATAACATAAGAGGCAGCTCACTCAGTAAAGTTGGCCCCCCTAAAAATTTTACCCAGTTGAGGCACTGGAACAAGTTGACAAAACTACTTGTTTATCAGATTCATTGAACATTGTTAGTTCCTTTCTCTACTTTTTTCCAAGTTTTAGATTTTTTGCTGTGCAAGAAGTTTCGGATAATTGTTTAGGTCAATGTTTTTACTGATACAGTATAGGTTAGGAGAGTGGGTTAGGAGCAAGTTGTTTACACTGTCAATAATTAATTATTAGTTTTTCACTCTGCTCCATAAACTGTACAAAGTGTAGTAAAATAGCTATAAATGAATCAACTAATTAATTCAAGTCTTGGAACAATGCCATAATTCATAGCTAAGAGACAGTTGACTATTTTTGATATTCAGTTTTCTGAATTAAGAATTTAATGCATATTATGTTTATAGTTACACCAAGAGGCTTGTGCTTGTCTAGTTTGTGTATGTACATGTACTGGGATTGGATTCCTTATGGGGTAACTTAGAATAACCAAGAATTAATTAATCAAGCCGAAGGCCCAGGCCAGTTTACCAGCTTAAGAGATTTATTATATACTCCTATACTCATACTGTAAGATAATAATTCAGTTTGAATGGAGTGCACTTGAAACTAAGTACAATAAATAATAAAATAGAAAATACAAAAATGCAAACTAGTAGTTTAAAAACAAATTTTTGTAGTTTATATTTTTAAGTATTTTTATCTGCATACAAGTTTGTGTATTAAACACAGAAAGGTCAATATTGCAAAAGTGTAATTCAGACTGACAGGAAACAATTTAAAGTTGCAAACTGAATCTAAGATGTGGGAGCTAGGCTAAGTGGCCAAGATCTCTGACTGCACAATGCAAGGTCTTTTGCCACACCATTAATCAATGAACAATTTACACTCCGAGTTCATCCAAAAACTTAAGGACTTTTTTAGGACTTTTTAAGGTAAGATTATTGGTTTTTGAGGACCTAATCCATGGGACATCAACCACCAGAACTGACCTAAAACATGACTTTTTATGATATTGTGTCAAAGACTGTGTGAAGCTCTATACGGATCTTCAGGTACTGCTTGAAGCCACCCAATAAACTCTGCCCTTTTGAGCGAAGATTCTTGGAAAATGCATTTCCCGGGTATTGTTGAGATTTATCCAATTATCATTATAACAAAAAAAGCAAACATTTAAGGACTTTTTAAGGACCATGACTGATTTTTGTAAAATTTCAGGACTTTTGAGGCCTCAAATTTTGGAAGATTTTTAAGGACCTGGACGAACCCTGACACTTAATGTACAGACCCCTGAGAAACGTTTAGTTTTGTTTTCCCCCGAGTCCTAATGTTTCCCAAGATGAAGTCAATGGAAACATCAGGACTCGAGGGAAAACAAAACTAACTTGTTTCCTGAGGGACTGTACATTAAGTGCTTTGTTATTAACTTGAAGGGTCTAGTGCAAAAACAATTTACAGTGGAATCCCGGTTTAAAAATATGCCAAGGGGACGTCAAAACTGTATCGTTAAACCGGGATATCGTATATTGTGAGAAAATTTCAAAAAATATCGTTATACCGGGAAAAGGTGACGTACGTGTCTTTACTCTATGTTCACTGTTTTTACACTATGTTCAAATGGTTCACAAAATAAATAATGATCTAAAGCGGTTTAAAACACATCAATCAGCATTCATGGCTGTCGGAGTGTAAGCAAGAACAATAATTGCTGACAGCAGCATTGATGTTTATTAATTAAAATTTGTTTTGTTATAAAATTAGCATTTCCTGTCCTCTGTCATGTTGATTTTATCGTTATACCGGGAAATATTTTGCTCTCGGGGAACAAATCCCCATCGTTAAACCAGGAATATCGTTAAACCGAATATCGTTAAACCGGGGTTCTGTCCCATACATTTTACTATAACTTTTGCCGGGGAAACAAATGTTTATCGTTATACCGGGATTATCGATAAACCGAAGATCGTTAAACCGGGATTCTACTGTAAGTGACTTTTGATGAAGTTGTCATTTCTCCCTACTTTATCCCTTTTATCTCTCGAGAATCATTGGGAGAACTTGACATTTCATACCAAGTCACTTCTGCCGTTTTTACGCTAGACCCTTCATGTGCAACAACTGCGCAATTGCCTCCCGGTTGGGATAGATTTTAATTTCTTGGACAGGGGCATGTGACCAAAACCAACCAATCGCAGTGCTTGTTTTGTTGTGTGAAAGTATAGGAAAAAACAAGGGTTTTACTCTTACACCCACCTCTGGCGGCAGCTTCGGTTAAAGTAGACCAAAGTATTTATAAGACACAGTTTTTTGCCTCTCAAATTATTTATGATACCAAGAACAGAACTTGTGTTCTCTAAAAGTTTATTTATAAGTCACTAAAAATAGGCTTTATATTCTGTGCTCATAGGTTTTCATACTGTAGATAACTTGCAGCTCCAAAGTGGTAATAAACAAAGTGCAGTAGCTGTTTCAATTTAGGGGGAAAAAATTAATGCTTCAACTTTGCTTTTTGTTTTTACCAGCTTTAAAACAGCATCAACTTGGCACAGCATTTCTCCTTTAAACTACCAACATAAACAATGTGCAAATGTTTTTTGTGAAACATTTTTTCTTTATTTCAAGCAAACAGAATATTAAACATACCGATACACTGACATAACTAGGTTTCTCATTTTATTTACTCTGCAATCAACCTTATTTGTCAGCCTTTTGCACATCTTCAAACAATAACTCATTTCAAGCTATACTTCCAAAATTCTATAAAAAGAAATTTAAGAAACCCACAGTAAATAAACTACTACAAAAAACAAGAAAAATTAAAAGTTTTGGCTGACTGCAATAATTGGCTACAAGTAAAATTAATATTAGTTTAACAGCAACTTGGTATTGAGGCCAGTAACAAAAATTAATAAGCGAAGAAAACTCATTCAAAACTGAAAAAGTCTAAGGAATTTTTTTGTTTAAACACTTATTATGTGTTTGATTTTTTTTACTTAATAAGTTGTATATTGATTCAAATATGATATTATTTCAAATCAAGATTCTCCTTAGATTTATAACAAAACTCGACCTTAGCATGGCATAAAGAACAGAAATTCAGTTTTCCATCAACTGGGCATGAAACTCCTGCTTAATGAGCAAGATTGGCTGGCAGGTTAACTACAGTGATAACTGTTTAGTTACCTTGAACTTATTGCAAACAGCAACAGAAACGAAAATAATCAAAACACTGCAAAGTTTTTTATACTGATCATTACTATAAACATTTCAAATGTATGTCAAAATTGTAATTCATATTACTATATGAAGTTTATATGAATACTGTCCAACACAAAACTATTTTTTAAGTTCAAGATTCTTTTCCATCTTCCTTCTCATCTGATGTTGTTTCTTCCTCTTCGATTTCTTCCATAGTGATGTCGAGTTTGCTCATGTCATCTACGGCAACAATATGAGGAATGATCCACTGGATTGGTCGGGAAGAAAGGACGTATTCGGTCATCACCTGTGATGGTATAAACAAGTATGCTGCTGCTTTATCCTTCACCTCACACAAGGGTTCAGCAGCCTTCCGTGACATGTTCAGGACAGCTGCAGGCATATCTTTGATACTGTGGGCCTGAAAATAAAAATTGATTTAAAAAATGAGCCTTTTTTAACAACATCTGGGTTGTTCTTGCTTTATGTATTTCAAAATATGTCTAAACCTGCAAATAAATTATTAACTTTGGTAAACTTGCACTTGACTTTGTTACCCATAAAAGGTTGTCTCCAGTTGCAAATATCTCTAAATGTTAATTTAAAGTTTTAAGTGTAGATCCAATAAAACATGGAGAGGTCAACGGCAACAGAAGACGGAAAGGTGCTAATTGCACTATTATACTGTTAAACATTTAATCTTGCTGGCTAAACTTTGAAAATAATAACCATTTCTTCTTAAGATTTCTTCATAAGTAAACTAATTTCTTTCTTCCAAGGTGACTCATTCATTCCCTTCTGTTTGAACATTTGAGCACTGATGTAAAAAGGTTCATTAACACATTCTTTGTATAAATTTCTAAACATTCTGCTGCGAGAAAAAAGCTAAATGCAGCTGAACAATAATTATTGAAGGTACAAATACAGTAGTTCTTACTCAAACGATTACTAACAACTATTAGTGAGTTAATAAATAAAAATTGTTAATATTTTATAACATAATTTTTTTGCTCAGCAATTTTAGCAAGTATCAGCAGCTTTTAAGAGAAAAATATCAAACTTCAACTTACATTGGTGAAAGCAAAGACAAATTCCTTGGCGGACACAATGACTTCTCCACTAATTTTCATTGCCATGGATGGAATGTACATTGTCGTTTCATAAACTTCCTTTCCCTTCTCTGTTGATCTGGAGATGATTTGGTTCATAGTATCTTGTGCAGACTGGGCCTGTATAAATACCATAAAAATTTGTTTGACTTTTACTTAAAATGATGAACTATTATATTTTGCTAAAAGTAACTTACAAAAATATCAACTAAATCTTGGTTCACACTAGTGACAGAAGCAGAAGCAGAGGCAGAGATGGAAGCAGATGAGGATGATTTTTTGCCAGTGTTGGTTTTTATTTGGCTGCATTTGCAGGAATTTTTGCCGAGGGACTGGAAAAGAGCATTTTCATTGGATCATCCTTCCATTTCTGCTTACGCTTCGGTCATTACTGGTTCACACCATAAACTAGACAACAGAAGCAAAACAGAAGCAAAAGAAATGACAGAGGAAAAGGAGCAATCTGTCCCTTCCGTCTCCACTTGTGCTTCTGTCTCCGTTTTCTTAGTTCACACTAGAACATAAGGCCTCTTTGTTTCTGCTTCAATCTCTGTCTCTGCTTCTGTTGCTAGTGTGAACAAAACTTAAATGATTTAATTTGTTTCCTAATAAAGCAGAAACAATAAATTGGTGAAATGACAATTTAACAAGTAGTCTTGTGGTTCCCTATAGCAACCCGCCGCTCTTCGCAACAAAAGATTTGTATTATAAATTATACAGGTGGCTGTAATAAAAGTTTTCCTATTTTTACCTCTAGCTGCATGATAGTTGTCATAACTTAATCTAAGAACAGCCCTTAAAATCTTACTCTGAAGTCCCTTATAATAGTATAGAGCAGAAAAGTGGCACACGATGGAAAAATCTTTCGAAATTAAAACAGTATAGAATAGAATAGTAGTAGAGGTTGGAAAGATTTCAAATACAAGTTTGTAAGACAAATACCCAACTAAAATATTAATTAAAAAAGTATGAAATATTTTTTTTCTTGCAGTTGGGTGCTGCTTCTTGTCAAAAATGAGGACTGATGAATGTAAACACTGAGCATTGTGTTGAATAATAATGATAGTCTGAAAACCTGCAAAGGGGGTGTTTGGCTTCCAAATCCCAGCAATTTATAATAGTACAGTCTCAAGTAAGGCCCACATAGAGTAGAAATTTAGTCAATAATAAATAATAGTACATATACTATTATTATGGACTTCAGAGTAAATAGTTCATTTGTAGTCTCGATTTCAGTTAAATTTTCTCATTATGACGGTAATAATACTAAAAAGTACTTACAGTGTCAACAGTCACAGTAACTGGTTTGAGCCCCAGAAACCTTCTCTTGCCTCGTCTTGCAACTCTCTTGGTCAAATTAGTGGCCCTAACAATACTGCCTTGGTCTGCATCTCTCTCGGCTGCTTCCAACTCCTCCATATCTTCTCGGCAATTGCCATCTGTGGGCAGGGCCATCTCAGCAATCAACTCTGTAAATGACAGAATGTTGCCAGTCTGCTGAATTACCATCTTGGCCACCCCTGTATTCTGCACCTTGTCGTACACCTCAGTTGCCTTGCCAACCACAGTCTGCTTAGTGCAGTCTGCCAGCTAACAAAAGATTTTTTATATTTATTAGTAAGAAATGTTTTTTGCCACAGGATCGTTTTCTAAAAAGAGCTCCTAATTACTTCATTTGACTTAGATTTATCATAGTTAACAAGATTTGTTTAAACCAAATAATCAACTTTATTAATACTATTCTTTTCCGAGGCTAATTCCTTAGAAATGGAATGATGATAAGGATTTTTATTGATTCAAGTAGAGCATATTCATGAATTGATAATTTTCCTGTGAAACACAAAGCAATGATCAGCAATGCACATGCACATCTCAAGTGACTCTGTTGCATTGTGTAAATTAATGGTAAAGAAAAAACCCATGTTAAAATCCTGGGCTTATGTATGTAACTTTATAAGGGGTTTCTGGTGGGCTATAATAAGTGGAAGAAAAGAAATGTTTCCGAACAGGGAGATAAAACGTATCTTGCGAAACAGATTCAAGCTATCACACCGTTACAATTAGAGTTACATCAATTTTATAATTGTTCAAGCCCTGTGGTTTTTGTGGTCTTTCTCAACACCTTTTTTCTATTTATATATTCAGTATGTTTATCTATGAATCTATGTAATTGAGTGGCATCGAATAAATAAATTCAGTCAAAACTTTTTTAAGACAGACACCTTCGGGACCGGCCTTGAGTGTCTGTCTTAGAGAAGTATCTGTCTTATAGAGACTTAAAATTAAGTAATTAAGGGACCAAGATTTGGTGTCTGTTTTATGGAAGTGTCTGTGCTGAGGGGTTAGGCTGAAAATAAATAACACATTTATTGTGTGTCCAAACAATAGGACAATTTATTACAAAAACATGTTTGAAACACTTATGTGACTAAAACAACTGGAACTGAACATTGATTTTGTTTAATCAGATCGAACAACCAGTACCAAGTAATATACACCACCATACCTCTGCTGGAGTCTTGGTAATAAATGGAAATTTCTCCTCAACCTTGGCCAAGGTTTCTGAAGCTGCATTGTCAATTACTGTAACTGCAAGGTTCACATTAAAGCATTAGATGTACAGTATACCAAAACAAACAGTTTTTAAAAATGTCAGTCCATGTCTAACTTCTTTATTAAGAGGTCGTTATGATACCAAAATACAGTTGAGCTATCACCAACGAAAACACTTTTCTGAGTATTTTAGGTTTTTAATCAGAAGGGGTGGCGATGGTAAATTCGAATGTCCAAGGTGCTGAGATGGCCTTTTTAAAATCCCTGCCTGAGACTTTGGAAAGCAATGAATAATCTGAGACTGGAATAATTAGAGATTTCAAGCTTTACTGAAAGTACAGAGAATGACAACCATTTTGTGAAAAAATAAGAGACTGCGAAACAAAAAAAAATGTATAAACAAATTAAGACCTTGAGGCGCAACTAAAACAATAATGAGATTTCCAGAACTAGCCTTAATTTGCCAAGGCTTTCATTTTTAAGGGATCCAAAATTTGCTACCCCTCTCTGAGTTAAGAAGTCAGAATGTTATTCTTGCATTCCCAAAGCTGTCAGCTTAAGCTTATTTGGGGACATATCTTCTAATCACTTCTAAGCCCTTCCCATTTGAACCCCATTCTCCAACATCTGAATATTAACCACACTGAAACCCCTACACAATTTCATATGCCCTAGGCTTATATTAAACGGGATACGTGTGCAATTGTATTTATAAACATACGTCATACACCTACGTGCTAGACCACATGCCACTGAAATATGTAAAACAAAAACTGTTGTACTTACTTAGAGAACACGTAAAGAATTAAGGCTTTGTAGCACATTAAATGCAGAAATCTACTTGGCTTCGTTAGCTATGATCTTTTAGTACGTAAAGTTTGGGATTCGAAATTCATACTTGAATTTCAAAATTGCACAATTTAAGCAATGTCGAAAACCACTTTTGTGTGCAATCGAGTCTATTATAAACGGAACAGCACGATATCATCAACGGGACGATTGGAAAATGAAAGATCAGAGAAACTATAGCTAGTCGTACATAAAATTGCTTCAAATTCAAGTCCAATAATTAAGTTCCAAGTTTGAGACACAAAAGGTTAAAAGAAACTGTGAAGGGTTGATTTTTCTTAAAGTTCCGCGAGAATCATATAGAAAGTTGCTGCGCATCGAAATAGTAATCCGTTTTAAGGCTCATTACACTATCAGCAAAGAACAATATCGCATTTCTTAAGTAGTTCAAAGTGCAACGTAGCATGAATTCTACATTTACCTGGCTCATCCACTTGGCCAATGACTGGTTTGGCCAACGAGAAAGCAGTGTTGGTTGCACAAGTCAAAATAGGTTTAGTAGCAGCAGCAGCGGTTTGATAAGCACTTTCTCCCGCGCCAAAGGCCATCTTAGTGACACAATTTCTCTCTTTCACAGTGCCATAAATCTGAGAAAGCTGATCTATGGCCGCCATAACTACTGGCAATTCGGTCAGACGAGAGCTAAACGATTTCGTATCGGCAGATTCTGCCGCCACAACGGGCTGTGGAGGATTTTGAACTTCAGCAGCCATGTTAAGTTTTCTTTCACCAAATATTCTTCGTGAAATCAAATTAAACGCACACTTCTATCTGGAGGAACTGACGGTCGAAGATGGACGATTTACTTTTATTTCACTATTATCGAACTTTGCTCCTTTGAGACTTTGAAGGCATTCTACCAATCACAGAGCTTCATAGACATGATCTGATCACGAGCTAGAAGATCGACCAATCAATATCAATGAAATATCACGAAAGCTCAAAATGAAAGAATGACGTAATCTTACAGTAAAATACAAAGTTCAAAATACTGGCAATCCAAAGTATATCAATTGGTTGTCAATAAAGTGACACGAATGTTATAACACAACCTGTATCACGACATATAAAAACCATATTGAATTTTCTAAAACAATCAACATTCTTTCGCCAGTACAACGTTTTCAAAGATAAAATTTGTCGAACTTAGAACATTTTTGTTTTATAAAAGCTAGCCAGTTTTCGTTTTTATATCTCATGCATACGTAAAAAGTTTTTTTTAAACCACAACATATGTATCAACACATATTTGGCCTGTCAAACCTCGCTCGCTTCCCACTGGTCAAAATCTTATAATCTTGACTAAGTAAGCAGGGCTTCATCGCTACTGGTTGAAAAAATGCTTTAGATTTTGTTTGTTTGCCAACTGTGCCAAGTTTGGGTTGATCTGTGATGATCCAAATCACGATTTTTACAGAGAAGTAAATGTTGGGCGCTGCCGGGGCGTGCAAGTTCGCCCCCGACATACCTATTAAATGTCTGTAAAATTTCGCAATTTCATAGAGCTGATAACCGAGAGCTTTTGACCTATTACACCGTTAAAAAGGAACAAATGTAGATCAGATGTTGTAATTTTCAGGAGCCCTTTTCACTTATACCATTTAATTTTTCTCACTTGGTACTTATCAAAAGGTTATAGTGACACAGGCGTGACTCGGCATAAACCGTGAAAGATCAAAACTCCCTTTACGGTGAGCTGCATTTTTCTCCCGACAAACACGTTACTTAGTTACTCAACTTTGCAAATAAATCATAAAAAGGGCATTCCCTTATTTCAACGTTGTGTTTCAAGTTTCAAACTAAGTATAGTTTTTGTCATTATGCGTGCCCTAGCTTATACAGTCTTCCGGTTCGTGTCTCGGGGTCTGTCAGGACAACTTGTGAGGGTCCGTTCACGGTAGGAAATAATCAAAATATGGTTGCACGAGTATTTGAATCTCCAGAATTTCCTGAAATCTCCAGGGGCTTTTATTGTCGGGATATTAATCGAATTTGTAGATTAACTTGTTTGCCTTGTATACGTATACGTCAATTCTGAGACGAGTGTTTCTCTAAGCAAAGACTCTTTGATGTTTTGAACAACCAGGCCAGGAGATGAAAGAATTTAGGTTCGAGGTCTTGCCTAAGGTCGTTCAAGGACACAACGCTGTCATGGGGCAAATAAGTTAGTCACGAGGTTACCTTTCGAAACTAAATATTTTTTATCCAACGGCTGTCGCATCACTGGATCAAGAATTATTAGTAGTACTGTCAACGATCAGTCAAAGCTACGAGGCGGCAGCATTATAGAGCCGCTGTGCATGAACTGCTGCATCGGGGAGTCAGTCAACTGACAATAGAATTTTCGAAAGCCAATTATACTTATTTTCGAACTTTCCCAGACAGCCCCCGAAGAGTCTCCCGCTTCTGGCGCTTGCTTGTTCTGTCTCCTAGTTCGACCCGGGTCATACCCTCCCGCGGGCCTGCGTGTCACTGTTAGACATTTATTTGTTAATTTATTACTCTTTGAGTTGTGAATTCTTCATAGTTTTCAAACGACCCCTGCCTGCGGACTGACAGCAATGACGAGTTCTTAGTGCGGCCTGAGTCCTGTTTCAACATTCATCATTTGCCAACTATAACTGGCTAAATCCGCCGAAAAAAGGACTACAGTTGCCTTGGCATCGCTAAAGATCATAAAACAGGTATGCTATTCGCCTTGAAATAAATACAAACACAGTGACAATAGCTGGTAATTCTCAATGGAAAGTGTAATGAATAGGAACTGTTTTGGCAGCTTGTTTTGTTTAAAACAAAACTCACAACTTCGTTTCCTTGCAAACAAAACTCGTCACACCACTTGCAAATTCTTCTTGCGACGGCAAAATTCGCCACTTCACTTGCCTTCAAACAAACCTCGTCACAACACTTGCAAATTCTCCTCGCGTCGCATAATGCCAACAACGTAACAGCACCCACAATACCGCGCGCGTTGTGAGGGATCGACAAACAAATCGGCATCTAGCAGATCTAGCGTGCGTACACGTACGCTCGACTGCAGACGCAAATAGGTTTCGCTACACTTATAAGCAAAAGTACTTAGTTACTAATCATTGTTTAAAAATAGCACTTTTCGATAAATGGTTTTTGTTTGAAAAAAAAAACTACTTACAAAAGATTGATTAAACTGCTAAGAGTTTATTTTACTACGCAAATATCGATCTATGAAGAGGATTGTCAACACTACAAGCTTTATCAAAAACAGTACGGTTTGATTTGTCCAACAAATAATCTCTATAAAGAAAGAAATATACTTTCGTTTCTAGCAGGAGCAAAGCAAGTGAGCTCAGGTTTAGAATCTGTATGAACAGTAAGCCCGTTAGTAAACTTAGAAAGACATAACATTAAAAACATGATCTACATATGATCCTTCTTTTCTGAGGCTCCTATAGCAAAAAGACACTCGCTATAAGCTTCTGGTATCGTTTTCTTTATAAGTACTGTAAACCTAGAGTTGTTCTCAAACGTGATCCCGGCTCCTTAATGAGCTCTAACGATTCTAGTATCATTTACAGGACTGTACTGCTTTCTATTATCTTTTCTGCATACAAAGCTTATTGCACAAACAAGATTGGTCACGGCATACATTTATCTTCAAACCACTCAAACTATTGAATAACAGTGTTCTGAGGTCTATCCGGACTAAATTTATTAACAATTGAATAATTGTGTAGTCTGCCTATTTAATGACCTGTGTCAACATTAAAAATATCTTAATAACCTCGTTTGCTCGGTCTCTCTGAGGAATTTTTTGCCCGAGGTTTTTCACGGTACAGACCGAGCGTAATGAGGTCTGTGCGAAAGATAGAGGGCAGATATTTTCCCGGAATGACCGAGCAAACGAGGTAATTTAGATATTTATTACATATCTTCAGTTTTAGATCAGTAAAACAAAATAAACGACTATCGCTGCGCGCTCGCGTTAACGAGAAATTTCCAATAACTTACCGGCTCTGTATGGGAAGTTATTGGACCGATTTTCGACCAATCAGCACGCAGGTATTGGTTATTTGCCCTAGAAGTTTGATCTTGCAATGTAATAAGATCATTTACAAACAGATTAAGTACGTAAGCGCCACTTACGTACTCTGGGTGTTGTCCTTATTTACACAGTGCTTTTTGACGTTTCGGTAGTGACAACTTAGGAAGCACTTTCAATTTCCTGAGTTTGAACAAAAACAAAACCAATTAAACATCCTCCTTTTCAATTAGTTCCACACAAGCATGCAGTGAAATTATCATAAATATATTTAAAGTGAAGCAATCAAACTATGCAATTAAATGTTCTTTTCAGGTTAAGACATTGAATTGCCACTTTTTCTTCCACACTCTGTTAACAGCAATATTCATATATCTGGTTTGCAACACAACTGACAGTGTGCTAAAGAATATGTCGATAACAAGTCCGGCAGAGGAGCGAGCAAGAAATCCAAGAGCAGCCAAACTGTAATTTGTCCAAGAGTGTTCGCTGTACATCAGATTGTAAACTTGAATGAATCCAGCTGCTGTGATAAGAGCAGTTGATTCCAGAAGCATCATCTGGATGCTGATATCAGCTATAAATTTCTTGCTTCGAGGAGTTTGGAATTTCTTCTCGGGAAAACCACCTTGTCGCTTGATAAATCTTGAAGCCATCTCGTACAGATACTCCCATAATTGATCTCGCAGCGTAATGGTTATTCTTTCCAGCAAGTCAACAAAAGCATAAGCAATCCCCAATGCTACAAATAGTTTAAAACTGTTAAGTTCTGCCTGCATAACTCTGAAAACGATGGCAGGCACACCATAAAGACACCCAACCAACGTATAAGCACCCCCAGGATGAGCTATACCTTCCAGATTTTGTGCCCCAATTCTTGACAGCACCTTAGGAATGGCGGTAATGAGAGGTGATGTTCCTGCTATTATTAACTTGATACAATCATCTGATTGAGTATTATACCATGGTAATATTTTATAAACCATAACAATAGTTACTAACATTCCGAAAAGGAACTGTGCTGACAGAAAGTATGCAACCTTGATCGTCTTCTTTGTGCTCCCTTGACCAAGATGCCGTGCTATGCGATAACTGTTAACTATAACCATGAATGTAAAAAGGGCATGGAGGGGATACCACAACCATGACACATTGTATATCCCATAAACCCGAAAACACAGATTGTATATCACGTCTATCAAAGCAGCCGAGAGTTTAAGTGTAAAGAGATTTAAATCCTTCATTAGTTTTCAACCAAATAGAATCACCATTAACAAGAAATACCACAGTTCGATGAAAAATCCCTCGAACGCCCGACCAGTCACCCGGATGCTTTGTATTATGCGAGGCATTCTGTTCCACATTAAAGTTTTCTCGAAACAAAGGTCTGCAGTATTGAAATCTAACAGTACTAAAAGTACTGCAAACAAACCAAGTCCTAATCCAGCTACGGCTTGGATCGCGAGAACAGTTTTAAGGCTTTGCCAAAACGTTCGGCGCAATGAACTTCGTCTTTCTCTCCACGAGCAGCCCTCAAAGGCTTCGAATTCCTGAAAAATGGTGTCGTTTTCATCGAAATCAGTGAAGTCTCGGAGTTGATCTCCATCGGAAATTGGCATTAGAAGTCTTTGTTCTTCTTCTGGTTGGTCTCTTCTCCCAAAAGGAACGTTCTCTAAAACTTCTCCAAGACAGCTTTCAATTAAGAAAGAAAAAAAAACAAAAATCTCCGCCAACATTATACTTGACTTGGTTTCGAACTGATGCAAGTGTTGAGATATCACTCAGCGCTTCCCTTTGATTTCTGTTTTTGGTCTTATGTCAAGTCAATTTTATAGCATCCACGAAACCACCAAAAGCACCTATGAAAATGATATTGGATACAAAGAGTGTAAATGTTTACCTTTCAATACGCTCATTCGAAATATTTGGTATCATGCCCGAGCTGGGACATTATAAGCCTCAAATTCCATTGAAATTGTATCAAAAACAAAATTAGCAACATTACTTAGTTCCTGAGGGCAATGTCGAACCTGAAAAACTAGAAGCTAGTATTCATATTGTAACTAATTATGATAGTTGTCAACTTTATAAGATATGACTCGAAAGTGTTTAGCAAACATTACTAGAATGGTTGTCATATATCTAAAAAGATTGTGTTGTGCCCGTGCAAACAAATCAAATGACGTTATTGCTTTTGAGGATGTTTTTTTAATTTATTATCAAATGCATTTTTGTGTTCTTTAGTCCGAAAAGTTATGATACAAGTTGTCTTTTTTGAAAAACAGACAAAGATTAATCGTAGAATGGTTTAAGTGTTTCCCATGTGATGTGAAAACAGAATTACTGCCGTAGTATATTCCAGATTGAAAAGAATGTTAATGTTTGCAAAGAGCAATGGTTTCGATCGATATATAGAATTACAATACTACGGTTGAACCAGTTTTGATTCTATAGACAAGAGACATGGGTTTTCCATTCGAAAATGTTAATGAAACGACCAGTCAGGACTAGACACGCTAACTTCTGTTCATTTGAGTTTCTTATCCATTAACGTAACGCCAAACTTCAAAAATCTATTTCCTTTACCGTAGCCGGAAAAAAGAAACAAAACATCATTTTTCTGTTGAGCGACAAATTATAACCGCTGATGATCACTTGTAATCTAGATTTTCATTTTAGTAAAATATACAGTTTATGGCTGTTAGAATTTCCATATTATTAAGAAGAAGGTTCAACAGCACCTTCTCAGTATCTGTTTCAACATGCCATTCCCCTTCATTCTAATTATTAAGTCCTGACAGTGTCGCTCAGTGTAAGATTTTTTTATTACTATTCTTTCAGTGCTTCCTAGTTTTGAAACGACCTCTGCCTGTGGAGCCAAGGGCGGTGGAAGGAACGGGGGG
>JAOBAT010057212.1:7106-27125 GCA_026413305.1 Hydrozoanthus tunicans | reverse complement strand
AGTCAAAGACTCTCATCCACTTAACACTACAGAAACCGGAGATAAGCGTTGGCCCTATGAGCCACTTAGGCTTGAGAGAGGATTTAGCTTAGCCAGGGGGAGTCAAAGACTCTCATCCACTTAACACTACAGAAACCGGAGATAAGCGTTGGCCCTATGAGCCACTTAGGCTTGAGAGAGGATTTAGCTTAGCCAGGGGGAGTCAAAGACTCTCATCCGCTTAACACTACAGAAACCGGAGATAAGCGTTGGCCTTGTGAGGCACTTAGGCTTGAGATAGGATTTAGCTTAGCCAGGGGGAGTCAAAGACTCTCATCCACTTAACACTACAAAAACCGGAGATAAGCATTGGCCCTATGAGCCACTTAGGCTCGAGAGAGGATTTAGCTTGTAGTCAAACAGAAGAGTTGGAAAAACCTTTAGAGCTATAAGAATACCAATGACAAAAAGGTTCAATTGCATTTTAATTGTGCAGCAATATTTCTCGCTTAGATGGATTCCCATCCGATTAAACTGCTATATAGAGTTATTATTATTATTGTTATTGTTGTTGTTGTTACAGTATCATCATTGTTATATTTATTGTTTTTGTTTATATCAATACTTTTATTAGTAACATACTTTTACTATAAGTTCGTAGTAGATTTGTAAGTGTGAAAATGTTTACTTAGTTTAAAAGACGTTGGGGAACAATTCATTGACTTAAAACGTTTTTTATCCACGTTTTTTCTTCAGAGTGCCAAGTTGACTGTGGACAGTACCAGCCTCACCTTTATTAATGAAGAACAAAGGTACTTTTTTGTTTTATTTTTTGTTTTCTACTCAACAACAGTGAAGGGCACACACCTGTTATATTTCTACAACTGAACAGTGAGAAAAATTTTTTCCAATATTTAATAGGATTTGATATAATTTATTAATTTTACTATTGGGCATCAGGCACACATTTGATGAAAAACACAATTGTTCTTCTAGGGAACTGACCCTGAAAGCTAACAGCATTGTAAACTCTTTTACTCGTGACTCAAGTCATTCTCAATCTAACGTCCCGAAATGCTGTCTAGACATCGAAATCTCAGGTGAGCGGCCGTTGTTCCATTAAGCCAGATGGTTATTTATAAACTGATAAGCCCTTAATACCAGGGGGAGGGGGCCCCCCTCTATTAGGGTAAATGGTTTAAACTCAGAAGTAACATTAGATCAAATGGTGAGATCGTCCGGTTAAGTATAGTCCAGAGGAGGACAGTTTTTGATGTTAGTGACAGATATTTCGACAACCTGTGTGGAAGTCATCTTCAGAGTCAAATGAGGAATAAGTCTTTTGCTCTGTCGTCCAGGTGAAAGTACAATGGTAAATGGTTTGAAACCAGGAGTAACCGTAGATCGTATGGTGAGATCTTCTTGGTTACTGTAGTTCTGAGAAGGACTGTTGTTGATGACTCTATTGGTGTGTTAAGGGTGCTTCAGATATTAGATATTCTGCAACTATCCACCTTGAAGTAGAATAAGTTTTGGATTTTCTCTCGCGGATTAAATCAGCTTATTTCTTTGAAGCCCAATGTAAATAACACTGCGTAGTTCAGCAAACTAGCTGGTTGGAGGCAAACTTTTATGAGCGTGGTGGATTTGATTCTCCCTGGGGTCACTGGAATTTGAACCTTGCATGGAAAATCTTGTTTCTTAATTTCCTTCTTGGTCCTTAAGATACATGAGGAGTTTTCTTTAAAGCTCGTTAACTTGAACTGCTGACTACAATGAAGACTACAAAATTGTTTTAGCGGAAAAAGAAAGAAACTGATGAGCTGAAAAAAGGAAGATTGAAAACTTTTCAGGATTTCATTAGAGTTCATGCAACTGTGACCCCTGTGATTACTGGTGTAGTGAACAGAGTGGTCATACATTTATAAACCATTTCTCTTTAAATGCTTTTTGATAATAAAACCTTTCTCCAAATATTAGGCTAAAGAGGTTTTTATGTTGAAGGTGTCTAAATTTCCAATTTTAGCCTAACAAATTCTTTAAAAGTTTAAGGTTCTTACTTGTGGATTTTCACTGTATCAGCACAGTGCTTTGTAGTGAACTGATTACGTTTGTTACTGCAAAGACCTTTTTTTTATAAACGCCTGAACAACTACACCGATCTAAGCATTCTTAACTTTGTTTTCTTTATTCTCCATGGCCGAAACAGATAAAATAGTTTCTTCAGTCTCTCAATACCGTCATGTAAAACAAGTATCTTTCAGGCCTCCTATTTCAACCGAACTGTTAAACTTTGGAACTATTTTGCACCTTGTCGCCTCCGACTAAGTTTTCTAATCCGACTGCCTTTAAAACTTTGTAGCTAAACATGTTGTCTCTTTTCTGCTCAGTTTTTGATGTAAATAGTCCGTGCACGTGGTCAATTGCTTGATCGTGTCCGTTTCACTGATTTTTAGTCATTTAGTACCTTTCCACAATTTTTCTTACAGTTTTTTGTTTTTAGCAAGGATGGTGCCTCCATGGGACTCTATTCCTCTTTTCATGTGTATATTTGTTTTGTGCTTGCAGATGTACCCAATAGTTATAGAGCTGTTAAAAAAGATCACTGCATAATCTCATCACCTCGCGACATAGTAAGCAAGTACACATAATTACCGATTTGGTGGAAATCTAAGAATCTAAGGGTTTTAGACAATTTGTTTTGTCTTTGTTATTGTAGGTGTTACACTACATGGGCAGGATTCATGTAACCTTTGTACACTGAACAGACTGAAGTGTGTTACCGAGGTACTGTCATGATTGTTCTTTCATTGATACTGAATAAGAGCAAATATATATAGTAAAACAGTAAATGTCGTGACATATCAGATGGACAGCGAGGAGGTGTTTTCATACTTGATGTTTTTCCAGCGTGCTTTTGTAAACTCTTAAGGTTTTTTTCAAGTAGCCAATACTGATAATGAGTAATAAAAAATAATGTTCACGACAGCAAACGATGATAAAGGATGCCAGTGTGAGGTAAATATATGAACAAAACTCTCCTAGTGCTAAGAGCCGTAAAGTGAATGAGCATGCTCACATCTCTTTTATAGTTAACTGGAACATCTGACTGCGTTCAGTTGTCGATGTCGTTATCAGTCGCGTCTCTACATAATCGATATGTACACGATGAGTGTTCTTACTGGTTGGAGAATTTCAAGCATAGGAGGAGAAGTAAAGTAAACACATCGACACACAAAAACACTACAAGTTGTAGGTACGACAAATATCTTTTGTGATTTGGTGATTTGGTGAAAAAACACTGATATGTTTTTTTGGTTAATGCTAACAGGCTAAAGTTTATTAGTGGTGCATTATCACTTCACAGAAAACTTTTATATTAAGATCTAATTCAGGAAAACCGCTTGGAATCCTGATAAGCTCAAATAAAGTTTTTTGAACCCAAACAAAAGTTTAAGAACAAATCAGCAATGTCAGTTTTAGATTCAAATCTAAAATAATGTTATCGAACTGGCAGCGTCATCATGATGGACGAAAATTTTCTGGTAAAATGTTCATTTATGTCTTCGAAGTTAGGGACTGTTTTGTAGTGCTATCGATTCAATAATAGGTATCTATCAGAAGAAGAGCACCGGGTGTATCTGTACCCCTTTTTGGTTTAAAAGTTTGAGTTTTATTTGTTGCACCACGATTATTACAAATACTTTAAAAGTGCATAACATTTCCATGCGTGACAGATTACATTCGACCTGATGAAGTTTGTGACACACGAACGAAATGTTGTTGGTTAGTTAATGAGATCAATCGATTAGATGAATAATCTTCATAATATGTTTATGATGTGGTTTTTTACTTATAGGAGGACACCTGCGATCATAGATGTTATTCCAAAAGAGCTAGATCTACGAGCAACTTTTACTGCAGTAGATTGCTCTACCAGTCTTTTCCTAACTAGCCTGAGCGGGCAGGAACAAGCTGTTTGCCGCGCCGTGCTGGCTTCATTTACATCACAGCTTGGTAAGAGTTACAGATTACTATGTCGGAGCATTATATTGTAAGTTATTTTCAATCAATCAGTTTGTTTAGACACTTTGCACCAAGGACCACTTAAGTTCTTGTTTAAAGATGCTCGTGTATGAACGGACAGACCACAGCACCCGGTCGAAACCCTGCCCTTATCGATCAGTGTCTGGGTTCTTTTAAGACCCCCACTAGAAGACGAGAGACTAACGAGAGAATATCGGCTTACGTCCCTGTTCTCGGATGGTGTAGCGAAAGAAGGCCGCGCAAATGTTCAAGGTCATTGATAGAGCTCAAAAGCTTTGTATTTGCACCAATGGTGTAACCAGGAATATTCCATATTTCTATGATGTTCAAGCCAAAGAGTTTACATTTACTGAGTATTTGTAAGTAGTGGAATTTTGCAAACTATTTAGCGGCCACGGCCTTCTCTTTAAAATCGTTTAGATTATGTTCGTCTTCAACTCTTGGCATCCAGATGTTCAAATATGCATTTATGCATTTATGATCGAATAAACAGACATTAGACCATTTATTTGTTTCGTATTTTTTTTGTGGCCACAAAGCCAATCCCCGAGGATGACACATTTAATGGAGCTTCGTCTGTATTTTGTTTTTCTCTATTTACATTTCATCTCCTTTCCTTCGCAGAAACCAGTCAAGATTGTTCAAGTAGCAGGGAAATCCGGTAATACTTACTGTTTTTTATTAATCAATCAAGTTTTGAAGTGATGTCTTCTCGATTGAATTTGCCACGTGATTTTACAAGGTTGTCGTAACGAATGCTGTTTTCTAACTGCATAGGGTGATAAGAACAAAACTTAACTCAAGTAAGTATTATCTTTTTCTTTGCTTTTTCAGTGTTTCCACAACGCTCGAAAACTCCTACTTGTACATGGACATCCTAAACAGTTCTCTTGGTAGAATCACAAGGACAGAAAGGTCTCGACAATTTCTGGCTGATAACTCTGATGTTCTACCAAGCAGTTGCCAGCATAACTGGGGACGCGTATTAGCGGCAGGAAGTTTGGTTTTCAAGGTAAAAGAGTTTGAAGTTATTGCAGCAAATCCGTTGTTTGCGTCCGGATAAAAAACTATGATACCAGTTCACAATCTATGAATTAATAGGCAACTTTGTCAGTTTAATGGTAAATGTAAAATTCTATGAAGATGACGATCTCACCAAACGATCAACAGTGTCAGTTTGGCACTTCTTAACTATGTTTCACAGTAATTAATCTCTTTTTAGTATCCAATAGTTTATTGTTTGGCAACCAGAAGTTGGCTGAAAAAACAGGAATACGTTTTAGTGGAGCGTTTCTCTAGAACTTTACAAAATCAGTTAAATAATGCGCAAAAACCAAAATAGTTATTCATTGATGGCTTAGGGGCTTAGAGGCAAGCGAACAACCAATGCATCCAAGTTTTTGTGGATCTTTAAGAATATTTCTACGATTTTTGCATAGCCTTGTGAAAACTGTTTTCATTGATCACTCTCGCAATTTTTCTCCATAGCTCAACACACATCTTAGCAAAGCTCAAGAAAGCCTGCCCCTAAACATTGAAGGGGATGCGAGTTCATTGGTGTTCGAGTGGTCCCATGAAGTATGTCAGACTGTCCTCTCTGTGTCGTCGAAGGTTATGGAATTGGTTCCGGTGTTACAGACAGCCTCTACAGAATCAAGCAATGAAGAAGATTTAAAGTCTTTTGCGGGTATGATACAACTTTTGTGTCTTTCGTTCAAGGAAAATTCAACATTTTTGTCTTTACTTGGACAAAAAGTTCAGTCAAGGCTAAAGTAAGTTCATCTGGAGTGCTATTAAGATTGGGACATTTCTGCAGCGTTCTGTTTGTTTTAACTGACTTACAACCATCTTCATTTGCAGTTTCTTTGGAGGGCCAGTTCCAAATGTGTGGCGTTAACATCTTTTATCTGGGATCGCATGATGGTAGTATTTTTGTTGTACTCTTTGCATGTTATTTAAACTTTTGTTTTAGTTTGTTTAATTTTCAAAAGGGTTCAATGATTCCTTTAGGGAGTGACTCTTGGCTGTAATTGAGTTTTTTCATGCTATGCTTTAAGACTTTAGAAAAGGACGAATGGAATTGAATGTTGTTTAAAGCAGTACAAGTGTTTTGATACTTAAAAGTCTGCTTATTGTATCAAGAGATGTAGACTGTTCATTGGCGTGACAACGGATGATGTCTCATGAGTTAGGGACTCGTTGGTTGTGAAGTGGATAACATATCAGGAAGTATAAGATTATTGGTGTGTAGGGTGGAGAAGGTGACGTCTATTTGCTACATTACCGAACGAGTGTTATAAAAATCTGTTGTTATATTAGGAGAGGTAGAGTAATTGGTTTTGAAGTGGATAACGTATCAGGAGGTATAAAGTTATTGGTGTGTTGAGCGGATGACTTGTCAGAAGGTTAAGATTTATTAGGGTGTATAAGGACGTTGCTGACTGATTGTTAAAATATGTTGTATCAGGAGGCATAGAGTCATTGGAGTCTAGAGCAGATGACGTATAAGGAGGTAGAAACTCGATTGTAGAGTGGATGACGTATAAGGAGGTGTTGACCCAAATGTTCAGTATGGAGCGATGATGCATTGGAAGGTATAAATTATTGAGTGTAAAGCGAGGATGTGACGTCGATTTGCTGACCAAGTGTCAAATTATGTTTGTTGTATCAGGAGGTATAGACTCATTGGTGTGTAGAGCGGATGATGTGACAATAGAACCATCTGGGGTTAGCAAGCATTATCTTACCATCAGTGGTATGAAGATTTCCAGAATGGTTGGACTGAAAATGGTAAATATTTAAAACACACTTTGTATGCATTTTAAAATCATTGGATTGTTTATTCTCGTTATGTCAATTCTCTGATAATTTAAAGGTTTTGCACTATATTTGATCATATTTTTGTAGACCATTTTTTGTAAATGGCGGTAATTTTAAAATTCTTTTTTGTGCATTGGAATAAGCTTTGCTAGCCTCGTTTTTTGATTTCGAATTTAAAAGGATTGTTACCCAAATCTAGGCTCGGTAGGCAAATTTGAATGCACGCCAAAAATATTAAGAACTATCGCCACTCTGGAAAAGGTTTTTTAATATGTATGTGTTTTGCTGTATTTTCAGTTTTGATTTCAAATTGAACTACTGACTTCTGTCGTGGTACATTTAAATAAGGCAGTAATCTAGTGAGCTTTCTTGCTACTTTGATAGTAAGTTAATCCTGTGCTAAAATATCAGCAAAGAAAGTGAGAATTTTTGTGCTTCTACCCGGAGTAAGATTTAACTTAGTTTAAATGGTAAAGTGATGTTTGTAATACTTTCATGATGCTTGTCGTAGGAACCATACCGTTGTCGTAAGTCACACCTCTTGGAAAACGGTTTTCTGGAGGTACCGCGACTTACTTTGTCAGTGGCAAAAGAACAGGTTAGTGAAACATAAGAAAAAGTTTGCACGCGTTATCAGAGGGCTTTAGGTCTGAAACGAGTGAGAACTCAAACATTTTTTGGTGCATTTATTTATTTTAGAAAACCACTTTTTTAGTGGATTTATTTCTTGGCAAGGATTACCTCTTCGATAAATGTGCTAATACAAGTATGGTAGCTATCAAGCGTACAACAATAAAAGTATTTGGGCAGCCTACAACATGCGGTGAAGTTGTAGTTTTCTAGATTTCATAGTGCGTTAGTTTTAAGAAGTTCGCATTCAAGGTCAAGCAGCTAAGTCTATCTTTTGAGGATCCGCTGTTTATATGATCATCAATACCTCCAAAAACTGAGGATCCGCTTTTTATATGTTTGTCAATACCTCCAATAATCCCCCCTGGTATGGTCTGCTCAGTGGATCATTGTGAACCGCCTTTGAGCATTCATAAGGAAAAGGTGCTTTATAAATGCACCACTTTACTTCAGTAGGAGAGGGGTTGGCACCTCTCCCGATCTCTGCCTCCAAATCCTGGTTCGATTCCCGGCCTGGTCAAGGATTGAGTATTTGGGCGACATTCCGTCCCACCGAAGGCGTGTCAGCTTTCCATCCTTCTGGGGTCGGTAAAATTAGTACTAACTTACATTGACCCCTTTGTAGCGGTTGCCCGAGGTGCCTATATATTCTTCCGGTCCATTTGGGGTAAACTAATTATTGTAAAGCGCCTTTGAGCAATCATATAAGAAATACGCTATATAAATGCACCACTTTACTTTACCTTTAAAGGAAGAATCATAGATTTTCGTTGGCCTAAGTAACTGTTTGCCTCAACGTGAATTTCTGTTTTGGACCAATCCCAATTTCTAATGAACTACTTACCTTTCTCTTCCCCTAGTCTTCAGTTAAACTTTATAACAACCTTTGCTTCAACCTTAACCAGTGAAGGGAAAGGTGAGAATTTCCAAGAAACCGTGATTTCCTGTTTTCCAGGTTCCGTCTATATCAGTTGCTGAGGTGATAATCTCATGGGACCCTGATCTGCATATGGTACTAAATGACAGAGTAAGCGAACTCGTAGAAGATGAAAGTAATTTCAAGGGTATGTCTTTGAAATCTTATTTTGAAAGTGTTATCGAGGACACTTTGCGACATGATACTTGGGGGGAAAACTTAGCTGTGGACTTAATTTGAACTTGCAACCTTCAAGCTTATTGAAACTCAAATGGTGGTCAGGGCCTGGTTCCTCAAAACCTGACTAGTGCTAACCCAGGGTTAACTTTTTAATCCATGTTCCTGTTTTCCTACTTCAGGAGCTTGCTTTTGAGTGAAGTTTTTTGGTTGACCTGTTTGTTTTATTGGTAAATCTCGTCAGTATTCTGTAAACAAAACAAATCTTTACTTATAAAAAAATATTGTTTGAACTTTCTCTTTACACCATGACTGAGTTAATCGGGGTTTTGAGGAACCGGGCCGAGGGTTATCATGCTAAGTCAAACTGCCTGTATGACACTAGTATGTGTGACAAAGACACGCATCAAATTAATCACATCCGCCATTTGCGTTGTGATTAAGGCACTCTAATAATCAAAATAGATGGGACTCACTTATCTCACTAAGACATTTTGTCCTGGCCTTCTGCGCAGTAGTTAAAAACTAGAAGGCTTCGCAATTTCTTTTCAAATTGCCTACCACCTTTTTACTTGCAACTCTATTTATTTGTTTTCAGGTATTTAGACATTTGAATTATTCACTCGTTATCGTTAATTTTGCCGTAGTTAAAAGGATTTTTTTGTTCTTATTTTTTTTAGTATCCTCTCTTTTTCAGAAATGTTCAAACCATCTTATCAGCCTAAAGACCACGTTGATATACCAGGATCGCGGAAGGAAGATCTTAACTTAAAGTGCGACGTTTCTGCTTTTAAACTTCACATGAAAACATCCTGTTCTACGAGGTACAGTAGCTTGTTCAAGACAGTCATACTAAATTGCTCGCAACCGTACTACGGCTGCAACGACCGTATGAATGACTTTTCCTTAAGGCTTCAAGTTACCATGCTTTGCAAATCAAAGAAGCACTGCATATCCTTTGGGAAAAGCCCTCACTGAATGTTCAAGTCAAACACTTTAATACCAAACTTGCACTGTAATAGGCCACGTACCATTGTATTATACATAATTCTGTTGTCTTAGTATCTGTCACTAGTGTCATTGTCCTTCCTATATATACAATACCTTTAACAAATTCAAAGTACTGACGAAAGCAGAAGACAATGCTGGAACATGCCTATTAAACAACTCAAAGTTGTCGTATATGTGTTAAGAATAAAAACAAGTCTGCTACTCAATCGTCCATTAAAAACGAGGCGTTTCCTATAATTTCGTACATTCTTTTTTGTCCGTTTACAATTTCTTAGCAAAGTTTTGGTACAAATTGTCGATTCTTTTACGAAGTTAACTACAGTTGAACAAATAATATAGAATAAGTAAACATAGGTTTCCCCTTTATGTAATAAAAGCCAAGTTTTCAGTATTGGAGAACATGTCGAGTTACTAAACATTTCTCATCCCTCTCTACAGTTACCAACTGCGCTTTTGATCCTTGTTTACATTGCTAAAGTAATCGTTTTATAGTAGAGACTAATGTAACGTGTTTTAATCTAGTTTTCGAGTGGAGGTAGCCTGCGGTGTGATAGACTTCAACAGCTCAACAGTTGTAGCTAACGCAGAGCACATCGACTTGCTGTTCGATGGACAGAAGACAGTCGAATTTGAGGTATGTTGGGCTTTGGAAATATTGGAACATTGTAGATTTAGCATTGTTGTCCATAGAGGTTTCTTTGTGAATAGATGATAAGAGATTAATTCAGGTAGTAGTTTTGTCGTACAAAGGCGAGTTTGTAAATTTTTTTTTCTTTAGGATGTTGTCATCAAGAGATCCTCGGAAATTCAAGAACTTGCATCTCTTCGCCAATCGTTTAAAAGCCTTAGGACTCCTTCAAACAATGCTTAGTAAGATAAATCTTATCGTTTTTCTAATTAGAGACTTCATAATTATCCTTAGATAAGTTTTATGTTTTGTTTTACATCTCATCGCAATGGGGACGTCATCATGACGGTCATGTGACCTATGGTTTAGTTGTCCGTCAGTTAAAATGGCATTTTTCTTGTTTCATTCCATTGTTGGGGAAACCGAACTTTCATAGGCCACATTCTGTCTTTGTTAGGCCACATTCTATAACTTTTTGCCCAAATAAGGGACTGAAACGATTAAAAATTTGCTTTAGAAAAAGCTGTATTCGTTTAATAATATATTTTTAGTAAGACTGCCTGGTGTAAGTTTTTTTAACAACTTTTGTGTAATACATACGAAATCGTGTCGTATAAAGTGCGACTGACATTCATCAAAGCCAGAATATGATGTTCTTAAGTGTACAGAGTATGGAGTTTTAGAACTGTGACGTATTTTTTCGACACAGCATTTATTTTCCCATGAACTTGATTGTTAGTTTAATATTAGTTTGTTGGTGTTGGGCATTAATTTGGTTTTATATCTCTGTGTATTCGATATGTGAAAAAATTTAGTTGCATAATCTTGTTTCGCTTTTGTGTTAACATACCTGCCATTGCCGAATTATGAAGAGAACAAGACATGTTTACTTGTTTCTTATTACATTTCTAGTGTTGTGGAAGTTGCAACGACAGATATTCACTTCGCTTATGAGTTTGACTTCGCTGCATCTCGGGATCAGGTAGAAAATGCTTTTTATCAAATACGTCTCCGCTCCCCCTCTCAAATAATTACTCCCTCTAATAAGCCTCCCTTTTTGAAGCCAGGAATTTATTAGGGCCTCCTCTCTCCCATCAACAAGAAATTAATAAGTCTAGGGTGTACTGTAAACAGACGTCTTTTACCTAAGCAGTTCTTTCGTTTTATATTTCTATAACAGACTGTTAGTCGGTCTTGTTACAAGAAAGCTTAGTTGGTTCTTTTTCAAAACAGTTAAGTTTAGTATCGCAAGACTTTGACAACTATCATAAAAACGGATAATTGTTGTTCCTTTCATGTTTGCGGAAGATGGATGAATGGAAAAATTTGAGTCACATCAAGGAATTTAGTCGATTTATTTGAAATGTTTGTATGTTTGTAACCGAGGGTTAAAGTGTTTCATCCGCTAACAATATTTTATGCCTTTTTAAGTTGGTCAACGTTACCAAAATGATGAAAACCCTCCACAAAAAACCTCGCGATTCGTCTTACGTCGAGCCATTACCACCAGACCTTTGGCTGAAGTTTGAGGTAATAGTTCTTTCGTGTAGCTCAGGTATATTTTTGGCCCTAAAAATTTTAGGATTCCTTTCTTTCAGTTCCCTAAAAATCTCTGATGTTTCATCCATTTTGAGCTGTTTCCCCCCTAAAAAAAATCCAAAATAATTGACTTTCTATATCCGGTTAAGGTCACCTGATAACGTCGAGGTGTATACACGTTGTTTGTATAAACTCCATCTGAAGACCTCAGCTCAAGATTCTACCTGTCTTCGATTTTTGAAGATCACTTAGTATAAATCCAACATTTGTCCATATAAATGTGATTCAATTTTATCTCGGCTTTAAATTGTATTAAAGTGTTTGAAAATGAATTGAAAGAAAAAAGATCAAACCAAGGCCAAACTGGAACCACATTATACTATTTCCTATCCTTGTTACTTTTCCCCCCAAATTTCCATATTTTAAAGCTGTCTTATCACAAAAACTCCCGAAAAAATTTAAGTTTGAAAATCCCTATTTTTACCCTAAAATGTTCCCCAGGACTGTAAAATTACCTTGATAGTTAGGCGCTACCTACTAGTTTTAGTCCATGCAAAGTTGATGCATAGTTTTTTTAGACAAATTATCTATAAGAAGTTCTTACACCCATAGTTACTGTTTCGAACGTCAAGTCGGGGGGAGACACCGAGTTCATATTTTCTTGAGACCCAGAAAACGACGTCTTTAGTGTCAGATTTTTAAGAATGAATTTAAATGTCTTAAGGTTTTACTAAATGTCCTAAAATGCCAAAAACATTTTAGTTTTTTTTTTAATTTCAGAATGTGACTTTCCAAATGGATGATAACCCATTTGAGGTCAAGTTGCGTGACAATTATGCGGTAAGGAATGCTTCACACTGTAAGAAAAGGTCACGCATAAAAATAGAAACTAGTTAGTATTAGAAGGTATTTATAAATATTAGTAGTTATTTATTTGTTAATCTTGTTTGCTATTTTATTTTACCGTAAGGCCCTTCGCATTTCTTTTTTCAATCATATGCTTTTGAGTCTCATTATCTGGGTCATTTAGTTCATTCAGTCTGTTTGTATAGTTTATCTTTTAATCCTTATTCTGCTCTGCCCTTCTGCCTTTTGTAATGGACGAGAGATAACTATCTAGATGCAAGTTTTTTTTTACTATTGTGATTATGTGATCATTGCAGCCACTTCATTTACTATCAAATTGTGAGAATTTTAGTGCTATCGAAGTACTGCAAGACAGTTTCACAGCTCCTTTATTCCAAAAGAAATAGTTAAAGAAGTCTGTTTAATTTACATCTGTTGTGCATTAAACAGACCTCGAACTTAAATCAAGATGTTCATCTTCAGAGGACTTTTTGGTTCTCAAAGTTTGCTGGTAGAAGTTAGTAGTAAGTGGTGGTGTTTGCAAAAAGTTAGTAGTAAGTGGTGGTGTTTGCAAGGCTACGAGAAAAAGTTTGTGATTGCATTTGTTGCCCTTCCCTTGTTGTTTCAGTTGATGCTGGACGAATACGAACAAGGGCGCGAAAGGGAAGAGCTGCTTGAAAACAGACTGAGTGAGATTCGGAAGAGGCCAGGAAACCAGTTAACAGGTTTGATGCGCGATGACAAAATTTGACTAATTAGTTAAAAATTTAGAAAGGGGAAAAAATATAACCTCAACGAGGCTTTTTTCTTTCTTGCTACTCTCAACACCTTTTAGCAACGTAAATTTGAATGCTTTTCTAATGGGAGACTGTAAGAATGCTAAATATTTGTAAACAATTTAACCGCAGGACTGGTGGAAGCAGTTGAGAGAGTTGGTACGGCTATCATAATTGAGAAAATTCCGCCTTTTTTGTTGTAAAGTTGAACCCCGATAATTCGAACCCTTGATAACTCGAATTATCCGTTCACTCGAAGCAAAACTGTTTTTTCGTTTGATTTTACTTAATACACTTATTGTAATTTTAGCTTCTACAACTTGAAACCCCGATAATTCGAAGTAATTTTCGATTTCCCTAGCTAGTTCCCGGGGCTCAAGTGTACACACTTTTGATTACAAAAAAGGTTCAGAATTTCTTATTTGAATATAAGAAAATGCGACCAAATTCAAAAATCGGCCGTTTCCGCTGGGCCTGAACTAACTCACATATCTTATGTCTTTCCATCTGTTTTAATCTTTTCAGTTAAAAAAGAAGAAGAACTTTACGAATCATTACAACGAAAGAGTGCGGAGATTTACATCAAGAGATCAAAGGTAGCTTCGGTTTTCGTATTCCTTTCAAACTTCGTACGGGCTTAGCTCAGCAGAAAAGAGCTCTGACTGCTAAGTGTAAGAAATCAACTTCAATCCCCAGCCTTACAGAGGACTGTGCTTGTCACTTAAATAGTGTCTCCGTGCCCATTAATAAAGAAACCGGACCGTTGTTGTGACGTGTTCCCAGAGTTGTAAACTGGCAGAGAATAAACTTTTCCTAACTATTGACCGATTTGCCGACTTTGTGTTTTGTGCAATGAAAGTGGCACAAAGTTTCAATAATATTGTCCATTTTATTTTGATACGAGCTGCCCTTTTCTTTGACGTTAGTTAAAAATTACAGCTTTGGAATGCTTTGTTTCCACAGGCTCTTTATAACGAGGCCCCAATGCGCACGGCTCTACTACGATGGAATTTCAAAGGCCTAGATTTGAGAATTTTAGCTGACGAATCTTATCATGGCAGAGAAAAAGCTGTGATGGGAGAACTTGATTCAGACAGGTAACTTTTCATCTTCCTACTTCTTTCGACTTTTTTTTCTGAAAGATATTTTATTTTCTCAACACAAATCTTGCTTTTTTCCTTGCCTTTTCTCGCCTTTCCTTTTGCCTTTTTGTTTTCCCAAATAACCAACCTTCCCTCTCCCTCCATCTACTTCTTAAGTTCCTCACCCTCCTTCTTCGCCTCCTAGTATCCCATGCCTCCTCGGCTCCTTTAGTTTCACTATCGCTTCCTTCTTTCGACACACTTCAGTTTTTCTGCATTTCTTTTTTGTTTGTTCCATACTTGGTCTCAAAGAAATTCACTTTTTTCACAACTAGCTAAGAAGGTTTCCAAACGTTTTTTCTGTAGTCCTGTCCCAGAGACGAGCCTGAAATTTTCAACCCTTTGGTGCCGCACTGTGAAGGGAACTATGACGTCACATCAGGTTGGATTTATTTGCTGACTTTGAAGTCTTGTCAGGAGTTCAATAAGTGATAATATAATTTTGTCGTCATTTACAAACTTGCTTTACCGCAGTTTCATTAGAGGTTACAACTCAGGTTTGTATTGGGAAAAATTTCTGTTGACTTTTTTATAACCACACAGTAATTCGTGTCATAATTCGATATAAAGAGACTGAAATAACCGACACTTTTTGGTAGATAAAAAAAGTTCTTTTTGACCAATATGGGTGAGAAGGTAACTACAGTTAATTAGCTTCGTGTTGGTTTTGGCAGTGCCTTAATTTTTTTATCAGCTTAGGGTATCACAGCGGCGATTGGTTCTTTTGGAGGTTTGTGGCATAAGTCTTGGCAAAAGAGGTACTTGATAAACATAGAAATTTAATCTATGTCTTTAAACCAATCAAGAGTTTTGTTTTTGTGATTTTTTTTGCTCACACGAATCTCTATTGTTTCAGTGTTGTCTTCGGGACTACCCCCAGCCAATATTTACATCCGAGGGTGTTAAGATGTGCGGGGTACTGCTCGGAGCAGAACAAGAGTCTGCTGAACGAGGTAACTCTAAATAAACAGGATGGCCGAGCGGTTAGCGCTTGTGCCTCCCACTACTGTGAACCCGGGATTGAGTCCTGGTTTCCGCATGTGGGCTGAGATTTGTTGATCCGAGGGTTTTTCTCCGGGCTCTCCGATTTTCCTCCCTCAACAAAATCGACACCCAGCTAATTCTATCTGTCTGTGGAGCTGTGCTCCAAGGTCATACATTGATAATATAGCGGCAGCAATATGTGCCATAACATGTTTTCGGTCCAACCTCGTTGAGCTGCGCCCTTCGCAATTCAGTCCATGACTGCAAGTAAGGGCGATTAGCTCACTAGATATTATTATTATTATTATAACAAACGTGAAAAAACACGTATTAATAATAATGATAATAATGATAATGCAATATTAATACAAGGCTCTCTTCTAGGCACATCTATGTACATACCAAAAGCGCGAACTAATTATGGCATCTTTAGCATAAAGTTTGCCGGAGCAAAAGTTTGTAACTCACTTGATGCTGAATTAAAATCTCTATCCATCAGAGCTTTCAGGGCCAGACTAGCAAAGCTACGAATAGCAATATTAAAAATTCATTTGACCACATCTTCCTGGTGATATTAATAACTGTTGCAGTTCTTTTTCCGTTCAATGTAAAGTGGCTGGCTAGCTTGTTTAGCCCTTGTGTTTATTCCAAGTAACCGGTACATTCCATTTTCTTAACTTATTTATTCTAATCATGTAGAACTGCCAAAATTAGGGTGAAATAAAGTATAAAGTATAGACATCTCTATCAAACAAAATTCCCCCTTGCTGTTATTCTGAAACAATTCCTTTTGAAGTTAGTAGATGAATTCTCTTTTTATCTCTTGGTTTGTTTAATTTAGCTAAACGAGAAGCCGTCATCAGGATTAGCGAGCCTTGGGGAGATATGTTGGTGCAAAGAAGTCTCTCAGCTCTAAAATTTTATTACGATCTCGATTTTGGTATGTATACGCTTAAGCATTTTGTCCGTTCTATAGTTCACCTGATACTGGTACTATAGAAACAGAGATCTATTAAGAAACAAATTTGTTGTTTCAGTGCATAGACCTTGCTTAATGAGTAATAGCGGTGAAAGAAATGGCAAAATCTTTTATGGTTCTCGAGATATTACCGTTATAAGTAGTTAAAGTTTTCAACTGATGACGTCACAAGGCTTGAAGCAAATTTTCAACTTTTTAAAATCTGCTGCAAATCGATAATCTTGCATGGAGTGGATTTTGAATTTTAGCCAAACTTGGACTGATGATGCGTCAGCTAAAGATTATCGATTTGCAGCAGATTTCAAAATGTTCTATCCACTCAGACACAAATTTTTTTCTGTCATATACACTTTAAAAGTTAAATAATTGTTAAAGTGAAAGGTTTATTTTGTCACAGCAATAACCAACAGTTGGCTGTTACGGTTGATGATATTGTAAGTGAGAGAAATGAAAAAAAAATGTTCTGTAACTGAACTATGGTAGCAATATATTCTCGTTTCTAGAGAAGCATGTTTTATTAAGGTTAAAAGTTTTGATCGATAAGAATTAAACATGTTGTTCAAAGCTTTTGCTTTTATCCAACTACGTCAGTTTAGCAATAATTCCGGAGTTTGTTTCTATTTTTCGCACATAAGATAAATAGCTGAACAAAGGCGAGCAGCCAATAAAAGCTCTATCGGTTTTTCTTTTAACAGGAGTTTAGAAATAGTTCATTGACCATAAGCCATTCAATTATAATGGCGTTGAAACCTATATTTTGTTTCTTTCATCAGTTCTACGTTTTATGCATTAATGCTTAACATTTTTCGTGTTATTGTAGACATAGATAATCTTGAAATGGCATGGGGCGTAGACATTGATCCTGCAATTGCTACTGTGTCTTTGGGATTTGGTAAGTTGGTGATTCCCTTCAAATTAACTTTTGCTATACATTTAGAGAAAGAGCAAAATTGTTAATTGCTAAGGTTTATTTTTGTTATTACTGATATTATTTTTATATTTTCGCTATCAATGCTACTGCTATGATAACCAGCACAACATCATCCAAAGTCTTATCGATCTCGCAAAAGCATTTCATTTTATGGTGGGAAAGAAAAAGGGATATCTCATTCCTTTCTCAGGCGTTGGTTTGAAAGAAGAATACAATTTTTTACTCCAAAACTAACACAAAATTGTACGACATCTTATTCTCGTGATTTGAACTGAGGTCTGAGGCTGCGCACTAATCAGCAGGGCTACAGCTGCCTCTGTACAATTCCGATTCATTTTGGTTTATTAACATTCCTGTCTTGTCTTACTTTGCAGAATATCTCAGTAAACCAAGTGTTGATCCAAGTAAACCATTGCCTTTCTTTGACAAAGTAAGGTTTCTTGACTCAACTGTAACTTTAGGTTGATGTATTTAACACTTATTAACTTTCAATTGAGGTGGATAGTGGCAGAATATTCATTAGACTACTGTCCAACGAAATTGTAATAGAATAAGTATTTTAGTGTATACCAGCGAGGCAACTGTTTTTTTCGAGAAAACGAAAGATTTTTTAGAAAAAAAAATACCCTTTTACTACTTGAATCACTGAGCGTGGCGAGACTCACGCGTGGGTAGCCTATTATAATAATGTAACAAACGTGTTTAGACAGTTTGTTAACTACAAAATACAGTGAGATTCTTTAGGCTGTTTTAAATATCCTGCGTTTTCAGAGCAAACATTTTCAGTATCGTTATCCGAAACGGACGCGAAGCGACTACTACCGTCGGCCATTTTGTTTGGGTGTCATTATCTACTATTTCGGAGGTAAATATTGTCCCACATCTACTATTTCCAAACCAATCAAACTGCGCGTTGCCGAGCTGGTATATACTA
Organism: Hydrozoanthus tunicans; assembly: GCA_026413305.1. Lineage (NCBI taxonomy): Eukaryota > Metazoa > Cnidaria > Anthozoa > Zoantharia > Hydrozoanthidae > Hydrozoanthus > Hydrozoanthus tunicans. The sequence goes on along the minus strand of JAOBAT010057212.1, from coordinate 8,786 downwards.
ATTCAGAATATTTACTGTTGGGTTTTGCCAATTGTAGCATTGAAGACTCACCAACAGAGTTGTCGCACTTCAAATTCATCAACCATCAGCGTTATTAATGATGGTCTTAAGGTCTTAATCACAACTTAAGTAAACCAGAGACTCCAAATTCCGTTAACAGTTTCTTCACTTCAGTTAGACAAAGACATAATTATAAAACCTGCTTCGCTTCCAAATCAAAAAGTTCAATATTGGGTTTGTTGGACCAAGAATTGTGAACGAGATCAAAGAACCCTTAAAAGCTTTGAAATTCCATATGTTTAAACGGAAACACTCAAAGTCCATGTTGTTGAAAAATACAATGAATAAATGCTAACTCAATTCTACTCTATATTACAATATATACTTCATTTTTCACCTAGTTGAAAATTTATACTTTATGTAACATATTTTGTGCCTCTTACCTTTATTGCTGTGTGTTCTCAACATTAAATGGAACAAATGCGTCTTTCGATCATCGTGGTCATCTTCAAAGAACGTTGCCTTTGGTTAATCAGGACACGTCAAAGCTTGATATTTTATAATGGCCACCCAACTAGATAAGCTTAAATAGTTTGTTCGAGTCTCCAATCACAATTTTGTTTAAAAATTCAATTTTAAAAAGAAAAACCGCAAAATGGTGGAGTGTAAGTTGTGTGTAAGTTTTTTTAGTGTATGAGTAATATATCGGTATACGGATGACAAATGTTTTATTCTATCTGCAGTTGTTAATACAGCTTTTTGTTATTGTAGGTTCGTCTGTTACTTCATGGCCGTCTGCACATGACTATGAAGGAATGGAACAAATATTTTAGTGCCACTCGGAACCCGTACGAGACAACAGAGAGGATGGAAGTGGAGTGGAGAAATGTGGATCTGGAGTGGACTAACGGTTAGAAACAAAGCTGAGTTGCTAGTCAGTTAATGTCTATCTTGCTATGTCTACAGCAGATATGATTTGCTAAGTTTTTATCAAGGCAACTTGTTAACCAAATTAATAACATAATAATGATCTGGAGTGCACTAACGGTTAGAAACAAAGCTGAGTTGCCAATCAGTTGATGTCAATCTTGTTATGTCTATGGCAGATCGAATTTTCCAAACTTTTACCAAGGCAACTCATTAACCAAATTGTTCATATAATAATGAAAACATCCTAACACACGGTTTACAACAATCAGGGGAGAGGTACGGCGCCATTCGAGCGGACCGCCTCAAGTCTCATGTTGTCACGTTTAGGGCCGTTCATTTGGGTCTATTCCAACTATTCCGGATCAAGAATAAAATTTTGAAATTCTTCTAGATTGTCAGGTTGATGAAATATATATTTGAAATTTAAAACTCAAGAGAGTTTTATCACTGACAAATGTTTTATTGCTAACCTGTTTTGTTTGAAGGGCGAATTGTGATTGATGGTGACTTCGACCTTCACACACGTGCAGCTTCAAAATATGACGACAGCCGTGTGCTTCATCTGCCTGCATTCAGGATATGGTGAGTTGTAGTACAGTTTCTTTACCTGCCTGTATTCAGGATATGGTGAGTTGTAGTCCAGTTTCTTTACCTGCCTGCATTCAGGATTTGTTGAGTTGTAGTCCAGTTGCTTCATCTGCCTGCCTTCAGGATATGGTGAGTTGTAGTCCAGTTGCTTCATCTGCCTGC
>JAOBAT010057211.1:36522-48152 GCA_026413305.1 Hydrozoanthus tunicans | reverse complement strand
TTATTATTATTATTATTATTATTATTATTGGTGTGTGTAGTGTTATTTTTGTTACAGTGTTGGTATTGTTGTTATTGTCATCCTTACATTATTGTTGTCATTTTTATTAATAATGTTGTAAATATGTTCGATAAGTTAATGTTGAAAGGTCAAACTCGGCCTGTGAAATTCAAAAAGCTAGCGTTTTGTGCTTTAGTTCTGGTGAATACGAGTTTATTATTAACCTTTTGACTTTTAGTTTATCAAATCATATGTTTATAGACATTTTTCATAAATGGGGATAATTTCACTTTTCTTTTGTGGGCATTCAAATTAGCCTGTCTAGGCTCCCTTTGAATAAGATATCCTTTTGAAATTCTAGAACGAGGCCAGAAAGCCAACTTGAATGCACACAAAAAATATTAAAACCATCGCCATTTACGAAAAAGGATTATTGTTAGAAAAATCCCCCAGACGACATTTCGCAAGTCACTTTTAGGGCCTTAGATTGTTATCATGCTATTATAATAGTTCACGAAATTAGAGCAAACACCACTTCACGGCTCAAACACTATGTCACGGCTAAACGCATTCGGTGTCACGCTATTGTAGCGGGTCACTACATAGAGGTTTGTTTTAGAATCACGATGATGCGGCGATTCACTTCAATAAAGCAAATTGAGAGTCACGGTTCTAGATATAAAAAACGCATTCGGTGTCACGCTGTTGTAGCGGGTCACTACATAGAGGTTTGTTTAGAGTCACGATGATGCCATGATTCACTCCAGTAAAGCATATTGAGAGTCACGGTTCTAGATATGAAAACGCATTCGGTGTCACGCTATTGTAGCGGGTCACTGCATAGTGGTTTGTTTAAAGTCACGATGATGCAACGATTCGCTCTAGTAAAGTATATTGAGAGTCACGGTTCTAGATATGAAAACGCTTTCGGTGTCACGCTGTTGTATCGGGTTAATACATTGAGTTTTGTTTAGAGTCACGATAATGCGAAGATTCACTTCATTAGCATGTTGAGAGTCACGGTTCTAGATATGAAAACGCATTCGGTGTCACGCTGTTGTAGCGGGTCACTAAGTAGAGGTTTGTTTAGAGTCACGATGAAGCGGCGATTCACTCCAATAAAACATATTGAGAGTCACGGTTCCAGATATGAAAACGCATTCGGTGTCACGCTATTGTAACGGGTCACTACATAGAGGTTTGTTTAGAGTCACGATGATGCGGCGATTCACTCCAATAAAACATATTGAGAGTCACGGTTCCAGATATGAAAACGCATTCGGTGTCACATTATTGTAGCGGGTCACTACATAGAGGTTTGTTTAGAGTCACGATGATGCGGCGATTCACTCCAATAAAGCATATTGAGAGTCACGGTTCTAGATATGAAAACGCATTCGATGTCACTCTAGTGTAGCGGATTACTACATAGAGGTTTATTTAGAGTCACGATGATGCGAAGATTCACTTCATTAGCATATTGAGAGTCACGGTTCATAATGACAAACATAATTCGGTCTCATTTTTGCAGCAGTTCATAGCATCAAGCTTACTCAAAATCATACTGTTACGGCTCATAACATTACAGCATATTAAAAACACGGCTCGCAACTTCAGAACCTATTCAGAGTCACGCCATTTGTGCTCGGTGTCACGCAGTTGCAGTCGCTCACTTACTCAAACATGGGACGATAAAGAAGAGTGAAACGAATAGAAACGTCACACTGTTTTAAAAACTGTTGTAAAAGCAAACAAAAATGTTCTTTTGAAGTCATCAGGCGTAAAGCGGTTTGAGGAAGTTGAGAAAAAGACAAAAAAAAGTTATTTTAAATAGTTGATTCTTACTCAAAACCAATCTATGGTCGAAGGTGGTCAAAACTTAAGAAAGTATTAACTGAATGGATTATAATTTTTTCCCATTGTTTTTGACTGTGGCAGCTAGTGATTTAGATTTAGATTTTGTTTTTTTTATGTGAATATGACAACTTTCAATCGTCTTGATCTTTTATTGACAAACATGTTTCGGCATCCTACGCCATCATCAGTGTGAAGTACATTAAGTTCATGAGTTGTTTAAATACCTCATTGCATTTAATCTCGTGCAAATGTAACATGGAATTTGAACTATAATTATTGTTATAATATAAAGAAAGTAGCATGCACGACTCAAAGAAAACAAAAACAAAGGACTAAAGATATTCCACTAATGTCTTAACACGCTCACTCGCTCATTCATAACATTTTCGCACACTTTCTAGTCTCGACATAACGACGGACACTTCTTAAGGTTTTTATTTGTATGTGGAGCTCTTGGGATTAACACGAGCAGTAACTTTCAACTTTTACAGTCACGCATTGCCTAGTTCATTAGTATAATGTTCTTTGATTGTTGACTCTTGTTCTTGATGTAGTTTTAATGCTACATTCTTAATGCTAAGATTATTCTTAAAGGAATGCTCCACTGTATAACCTTATTGGTCTCAAACAAATCTTTTATGAAGTCTGTGTCCATTTCAGCAGCTCAGATATGATAATTCTGAGCGTATAACTAATTCCAAGCAATTTAGTTAGATCAGTTTTACGTTTTGAGTTTCCCGCGCGCCGCCATTTTGGTTTGTGACGTAACTTGGTTGCAGTGCCAGTCTCCACTCATGATGAATACAATAGCAATGAACGAGAGGGGGTCTGGCACTGTAACCACGTTACGTCATAACTCAAAATGGCAGCGTGTGGTAAATTCAAACTGGAAACTGATGAAAACAAATTGCTCGACAAAATTATCAAACTTGTGCTGCTGTTATGAACACAAACTTAAAAAAAGTTATATTTGAGATCAATAATATTGTACAATGGAGTGTTCCTTTAATCTTGTCAGCTTTTAAATGTTCTGTTTATGTGCTAGTTCTCTTCTTATTAGTAAAGTCTCAATTCTGTTTTTCTTATACTATTTCGTTGCATATGTTTGTTTTTGTACACTCTGAATATGTTTGTGTTTTTTGTGCTATGTTGTGTATATATAGATGTTGTTCAATTCCTAATGTTTGCACTTTATGCTGTCCGAGTGTTAGTAACTGTGTAACAGCTTAAACAACAAAACTAACTCTATATGTGGACTCCTTCTGTTGATAAGGTAAGTGTTACGCTAATTTGTGTCAGACAAAATATATTTAAATCAGTCGCGATAAAATTTCTAGCTGTTGAGTTTTTATTCTTCATTTGAAACTTGTCTAGTTATAAAAATTCAGCTAGAAGAAAGTTTTAAGAAGAATTTCTTCTGATCAATCAAACTTGAGAAGCGGTTTCCTTCATTCTATACAACACCAAGTTGCACTACATTAATCATTTGATAATATCAAATAGCCTTGGCTATTGGGCAAATCGAGCTAGCAGATGCAAGACGTGTGTCCAGCGGGAAATAGACAAGAACTTACCCTGTGACTCGACTCCCCATGCGAGTCTCTGTAGCTCGGTGGGTAGAGCATCTGAGGGTTGTGGGTTCGATTCTCGTCAGTGACTCAGAATTTTTTCTGATTACTCAAACTTGAGAAGCGGTTTCTTTCGTTCTAGAAGAAAAGGTTGTTGGTTTAGGCGCTCAGCACTGAAAAAAAGGGTATTCGTAAATATTATAGTTCTAACTGCTTTGCAAGAACCCCAATACATCTCTCTCCCTGGGACTCCAGCCAGGTTCTCTGCAAACAGATCTGCTTGACCAACTGAGCTACAAGATCAAGTAGGAGTTAGTCGTGGGAAATTGAGATGTACTTGATGGATTTAAGTTTGTACCACGAAGCTGCTGTTAGATGTTTCGGTGATCCTTGTTCTTGAGCGCTTCGTTCTGTAAGAGTTTACTCTGCAAAAAATTACGAAACTAAATCTGTCGACCAGCTTGCACGTGCACCATAGAGTGTATAACAAGTGTGAATGCGAACGGAAAATAGTTTGCATTTTAACTAACTTCTAGCGGAAGCTGGCACTCAAACATTTAATCAAGTGGGTTGAAAAGCGTCAGTTGAAATTTCTTATTTAAAGACATGATGGTCCAAGGTTGAAGGCTGTCAGTCATTTCACTAATGCACCTCCCTTGATAAATAAAGAAATATTCTTTTCGGCAAAAGTATTTTACCGACGCCAATCTACTGCAGCGAATGAAGTGAAGGAATGCAGATTTGTTGAAGAAGCTATTCCGGCAATCGAGAAAGTTTGAGTATACTTGTAGGATCAGGCTGTCATTGAACTTGTCAGCCAACAGTCATCTAAGTTAGCAGCACTTGTAATATGAGTTATGCTTGCGATGTTCCTGAGAATCCGGGCCGAGTTTTAGACCGTGTTTTGTGGTTGTAGACCGTGTTTTAACGTTTGAGACCGTGTTACGATTTAGACCGTGTTTTAACGTTTTAGACTGTTCTAACAATTTAGACCGTGTTCTAACGTTTGAGACCGAGTTCTAACGATTTAGACCGTGTTTTAACGTTTGCGTAACTTCGAATGATCCAGAATATTTCACACGCTCAAAAATTTGTTCTAAGAATCTATTTTTGTTCATAATGGAAGAGAAGCAAACGCAAAATTTGCTACCCGATCAGACACCAGATTTTCACATTGGACTTCAGCGTGGTGAATCATGATGGCAGCCAACCTCTTTTATTTGTGTTTTGCTGTTATTTGCAATCTTGGAACCACTCGATTCTTAAAGCATTTAGTGGCCAAACTTTTGTTGATGTAGGGAAAAATCCTTGATCAAATGTGTTTTCTTGGTTAGTTTACTCCTACCAATCTAGATACTGTTGCGGTTTACTAGTGTAGTTCAAATATACAGGTTGTTGTTAACTTCTTGTCAATGTAACAGAATCTCTAATGGATCAGACACTGAAAAACCATTCACTTTGCTTGTCTTGAAATTCAAATATGATTGGTTGAACCAGTTGATGATTAAACGCTATAAAATAACAATTTATATTCTTAGTCTTGAAGAGTTGAAATGATTGAAGTTATTCATTCTAACTTTTGAAACAGTTGGTGAAGCCCTATAAAGTAACCATTCATTTTGCTTTTCTTGAAGAATTGAAATGATTGAAGTTATTCTTTCTAACTTTTGAATCAGTTGTTGAAACCCTATAAAGTGACCATTCTTTTTTGCTTGTCTTGAAGAGTTGAAATGATTGAAGTTATTCATTCAAACGTTTTATTCAGTTGTTAAAAACCATTCATTTTGATTGTCCTGAAGAATAGAAATGATTGGCGTTAAGTATTGTATAATTAGGAACTCTTAAAAGATTCTTTCAACAAGTATTGTAGTTGACAATTTTCATGAAAACACGGCAAGAAAAAAGTTATGAAAAGATAAAACTGTTGGAAAACCCTCTTGAAAATGTAAGTAAACATACAATCAGCCTGTAGTATGATGTAATCATCGTCCAAGGTAAGGTGCTGTGGTACTAACACGTCTACTGGTGTTCTCCCTTTTCCAGGCAAGGTGATCATGAGGGACCACGATCCTGCCTGCAGGTCGGGCAGTTTAAACAATCTCGCTATGCTTTCTACAGGCGGTTATATCAAGTCTTCAAACAAGCCAGGAGGAATGAGGAATGACAATTACGGAGGTAGTGGGCGGAGCAGTAGATCATCTTCTATTACCAGTGATCGGAGTGGTAGCTTGACCAGTCTTCCTGGATCCATTACTAGTACTGAGAGTGGGAGGTAGGTCTGGTTACCATAACGATGACCTATACAGTATACGTGTTGTGGCTGGATTGTTTCTGTTTATGATTAACATTATGATTATGGTTATGATTAAGATTATGGTTAGGATTATGATTATGGTTAGGATTATGATTATAATTATGGTTATGATTATGATTATGGTTATAACTATGGTTATGATTAAGATTATGGTTATAATTATGATTATAATATGATTATGATTATGATGGTTATTATTATGATGGTTATTATTATTATTCTTATTGAATTTTCGGGGCGCCGCTCACTTAAGTTGCAAATTCTTATTGTCGCAGTGTGTTACGACTACCATACGAATGGGTGGCGCGAGTTGTCAAACACCAGTTTCTGTTCCAGAAATTCTCATATTTCCATATTTTCAAGTTATCGGGACTCGAGTTCTATTGTTACGATATAAAATTAGCTGACTTTTACTTTTTGAAATATTTCACATATTTGTCTTAGGCTTTTGCATCGACCTTGCATCCTCGTAAACAAAATAGCTCTACTATTAGTTTGATTTAGTAGTTCTCATGGGGAAGACCCTTCAGCTCTTCTACCGTGAGAAAACTTAGTTTTAGAATTATATCTTGTAGCCAAGTTTTGAGATTCAATTCGTGAATTTAGTCTTGATTCGACGGAATAAAGGAAACTATCTAGATTTGTAAAAATGTAAACAACTTTGAGTAGTCATAGTCAATAACAACCATTGTTTTGACTTATCTTGTAGCCAAGTTTTGAGATTCAATTCGTGAATTTAGTCTTGATTCGAAGGAATGAAGGAAACTATCTAGATTTGTAAAAATGTAAAACAACTTTGAGTAGTCATAGTCAATAACAACCATTGCTTACTACGCAATAACCGAAAACGCTGAAATAAGTATTTTACCTAATAAAAACTTGAGTAAATCACAGCTTACTTATTCTGTGAATTAGAGAAATTTGTAAGATGCTTTTGAGAAACTTAATGAATAACTTAACATAGAATCTAAGTAACTATTTCAAGTAACGCAATAGCCTTTAGTTTTAGGATTGAAGTTTCAAATTTACAAGTTGCTGAATACTTGTAATTTTTTTGTATAAAAACTTCATTAGGCTCGTCCATTCAGCAAGAGATCACTATCCGAAATAATAAATAATAAAATAATAAGAAGTTTGCTTAAAACAGTCTAAAAAAAACACTTAAAAACAGCAGCTTTTTGGGACAGTAGTTTGTAGAAGTTAAACTGAGAAAGAAGCTGAAGAAGATTAAAGACTTGAAGATTCAACCCGATTTTGGTGCGTAATACTAAAATAATAACAATAATGATAATAATACTGTTATTAATAATAATAATAGTATCTGAGATGAAAATATACACATTTAGAGTTACAAAAGCTATGTATAGTGCGCTAAAAATTGATATAGAATACTGATGTATGTAAAATGTTAGAATTTGCAGTGTATTTATAAATTCGATTGTATAATGGTATCTATATTTAAAACTTAGTTTCTTGATCTTTCTGTATTAATCTGCGGCCTAAAACATGTCTGTCTTCTAAGACTATAATTCAGAGCATTTTTAGGAAGTCCAAAGAAAGATTAAACCTCGAGATTGTTTAGAGTAGTTTTTGAGTGTCAAAGTAACGTTTTTGTGAAAATTAGGTTTAATCTAACTCTTGTGTTTTGTAGTTGGAAGGGGAAAAAACTGTTTTCTCTTCCAACTACAAAATACAAGAGTTAAATTAAACTGTATGTTTTAATTTTAAAATTTTGTTTGTTGCAAAACAAACAAAATGTCTTCCTTCTTGCACTTCTGCTTCCTAAACATGTCAGTCAGTTCTGTTTAACCGTTTCGTGTTTTGCTGTTATTAGTAATCTTTAATCCGTTCGATTCTTAAAAGCTATTAGTTGTCAACCATTTTGTTTATATAGAAAAAAAGTCCTTAATCGAATGTGTTAGAGTACTTTCGTGGTATCCATGAAACCCGTCGTATCAAGTGCAAAATGTTTCGACATCTCAAACAGTGGCTATGAATTAAATTTCATACTTAACGTTTTGTACAAGCTTTACGTTTGAAATTTCCATTTAACAACAGGAATGGTCTGTCGGAAAGCGAGATGATACTTTTTTTTGCATTAGTTTGGCGGCACTTGTAATGAACTCTTAGATTTTAACATACTTGCAAAAGAAACATTTTAATAAAATATTATGGTTGCACTCAAAAATGGCAAATGCTTTTAAAAATCGATAAGAGCGCTACATTTAAGTTGGCCAGGTGGCTCTAATGCACTTTTACACCCCTTACACTTGTATTGCAATTAAGTTTTGAAAAGTTTTACCCAGTATGCCAACGACTCAAAATTTCCAAAGGGGTACGTAATGGAGGTGTACCAAAGAGAAGACAAATCACCTTTGGGAGATTTTCTTTCAAGCTGGGCTTGAGTTTTAATGGCTCAGTTGGCAAGTGTTTTAAAATGTTACTGTTGAACTCGGTCGGTTGGTTGAAGCAACATTACCCCTCACGTTTTGCATGGAAAACTGAAGAGCGATTGTCTTACCTTCGTCGGGATGAATTTTTGATTACTGGTTGTTTTGACGCCAGGTTGTCTCTTTGTGTTGTTGTTAGCCATTTACAGAAAATATGAATTAAGTGCTCGTGAAAAGTCGAAGCCATAAACTTTTTAGGTGTCACAAACATACAGTAGGTTGAGATGCTATTAGAATTCGATAGTTCAGCTTTTTGTCCTACTTTTAAAAGTAAGAGAGAAATTCAGAGATTTCGTCTCAACCAGTCAGAAATATGGGTTTTATTTTTAAGATCGCTCTAATTTGACTAGATACTGTACGCGGAAAAAATATGCACAATGCCTTGCAATTAACACTGAATGAATTGCATGGATTCTATGTTGCCAGTTAACACAATTTTCTTGGTTTATGCAACTGAAGGTGGCTCCAAGTTATTCGTGTGTTGTAAATGTCAAACGCATTCTATAAAAAGAAAAAAATCAAAGTATTTTTCTGTATTTTTTTCCTTCTTCACTTGTAAGTGTTGTAGAAGACTCTCGATCACTGAAGATTAATATTTATTTTTCTGTACTGCTAATTTTGATTTCATTCGTTAATTCTTGATGCTTATCGCTGCTCAGCTCAGATGCATATCTTCCTTTCTCGAGATGAAGACACGACATGTTCTTTTGCCCAATCGACGATATGCCCGGAGTTATTTTTAAAGCTGTTATTGTATCAGGAATCGGCGACACACTTCCAGTTTTTCCTAACAGATCAAAAACATGCCATTGCGATAGAATTATTGCCATGACAACCGAATCTTAAGTAGACACAATGGGTCGGCGTATCTCCGCTTGGAGAGGCTGCACTCAAACTGAAATCAGCTAAAATCTGGCACATCGTCTGCGCTTACCACAATGGCCCTCGACAAAGCTTTAAAAGTTGCCTCAACTAGAATCTTTGCAACAGCCAGGTAATACATACAGAGTCTTTGACATCTCCATGACTAAAAAGTTTTCTTTAGAAACTGAACTTAAACAAATCGATTGAGGAAACTGAGCCATTCGCAGTCCACGATACTGTTGCGTTTTGTGTTTAATCCCTAAGAGAGTTCGATGCATGCTGTTGTCTGACTTCAGTTCTCAACCTTCGGAGCATTTGTATTCTTGTTTTATTTTGTGTTCTGTACGACCATTTCATTTTCAACTGAGCTAAAGTAGACATTTCTCTTAAGCAGAATTTTATTCTTTAACCCTACGTTTTTGAAATTTTTATCCGACTTGACATTGATTTTTTAACAGATTAGGGTACGATTTAGATTTGAAATAAAATTTTTGCTTTCGTCGTTTAAATTCTGGTTTGCGGGCTTTGCCGTTTTGCTGTTTTAGGCTTCATGCTGACACGGCGAAAAAGAAAACAGCCGCAGCATTTTAATCTCACTGAAATGACAGCTCTGGGAAGAGTCGATTTTATTTAGTCATTACTTTGTCGGTCTCTTTCAAAATTAAGATATAATAATGTTTGTACTTCGATTTTCAAGGGTCTTCAATTCGAAATTATTAGAAATGTAAAACTCAAAATTCAGTCGATCTCAGTGTTGTGTTTTTACTTAAATGGTGTTACAAAGCGATTCATTCATATATTATTCTTTCATTTCTATAATATCAACTTTAGAGTAGCATTATTCTGTTGAACAAGCGTTGGTCAGCTTGTTTGAATCACAACCTACTCAAGCTATTCAAAATTAATCATCTCGATAAATTATTACCAAACGGAACAACATTTCAATTTATGGTTTTATGCAAGACAGCCTCAGCAGCATCTTTGTAAATCAACATAACTGTTGAAAGATTTTGGTGATTAATACAGTGTTTGAGTGTTATTATTATCGAGGAAATGAGTGAACGCCTGGTGGCAATTAAAAGCACTATATTCAAGAAATATTATTTCGAAATGGCGCCTCGGTAATGGAATCTTTTTTAATCCCAAGCAATTGAAGCTGATTATTTATTTATTTTCGGGTTTATTCAGCAATTAATTATTAAAAAACCAGATAAGGACTTATTATCATTTGTAAATATGCAAAAATTTGAAAAAAAATGCTCTTTTGACTCGACAGTAATCTTCGAGGTTTTACGTGCCAATGTAAAAAGTACAGGTCTTCATACTGGGTCCGGGCCACCTACCTACTTCTTCCGTCAAGATCTTTTGTAACACTAGCTTGACTAAGGAGGATTTAAATGCTTTCAAATTGACCACTTGCAAACTTTGATGGCCACCATTTTTAAGTACGTACAATTTATCGACCTTATCGTAAACAAGAAATAGCCTATTCTATTTCACACAAGAAACACTGTGTTCTATTTGATCAGCTGGAGAAGATTTGTTTCTAAGTATTGTTAGTCGTTTTTGACCAAGTTTCCTCGAAACTTGCAAGAAAATGCAAACGGCTTTTTCCGGATTTGTTGGCAGGCTATCCGACAGGTACGATTGCTTTAATGAATTTAAGTATCAGTGTCGAAATTTGAGTTAGTCTTGATAGAATGCTTATATAGTTTACTGGGGTAATAGACTCAAATGGCTGAGATAACGTAGATAAATTTTGCCTCAAGACTCGGGTTAAACTAATTTCTGTGAAACTCAAGGCAGATTCTGTCGTTCTTCAATGGCTTTCGTTACGAGAGCTCTCTGCCGTGTATTTAAATCCGTTTCTGTTGAGGCGAAGTCTTACTTTTTGTATTATTTTGACCACCGTTAATTCATAAAACTACTGCAAAATTCGATAAATGAAACAGATACTTGCCGAAATGTCTCGAATTTAGATATTGGAACTTTCATTTACTGTTTTAACTTCAAAGCCGAGGTGCTTGTTTCGTCACTGAAATATGACAATAGGTATTGTATTTTATCAACCTAAAATTAAGACGCCTAGATATTCTTTGTTTTAGCCTTTGAAAAACTGAACCAAACTTTTTAAACTGCAGAAAAGAAATTGTTAACTCAGTAGATCATTACATTATAGTTTATTTTAGTATGGATGATTGCTTAGTCATGGTTTTATGTGTATAATATATCTTTTGACTGACGTGTGTATGTTTATTCGCCGACCTCATTCTGCTATCAATGTTTTTTTTTGGCACACGATAGGTTAATAAATATCACTTTGGTAGTTACGTCCCATGAGGGCATCTTATTTATTATAAAATAACAATTGTAGCTTCTTTTTATTAGACTTCAAACCGATCATGTAGCAATAATTCTTCCATGGTGAGAAGCACTCTTTAGGGGACAACAGAGAATTGTCCAGTTAAGCTAAATGTTAGCGCACAGTCCATTTACGTATACAGAGATTTTCGCCGGTTTTTCGCGACAACTGTTAAACTTAACTATAGGTGTTATAGTACTGTGTAGTTTCGTCTA
>JAOBAT010057211.1:26138-36422 GCA_026413305.1 Hydrozoanthus tunicans | reverse complement strand
TCCAGGAGTTAGATAATAAGATAGGTGTTATATTAAACTGCTGTTTGATTTGAGTTTTTCTTGTAACTGGTTTGAACCGTATAGGTGTTATAGTACTGTGTAGTTTCGTCTATCCAGGAGTTAGATAATAAGATAGGTGTTATATTAAACTGCTGTTTGATTTGAGTTTTTCTTGTAACTGGTTTGAACTACCAATTCAGGTCATCTTTTCACATCCACGTTATCAGATTATTCATGTTTTTGTTTCTCGTGGCAAAATTTGTTTGCAAAAATCCAGCTGGAATCTCAATGAAAATTACTATCTCCTTACAGTCAGTTAGTTGGTTTTATGATATTTGTCGGCAAAGACGTTTTTGCCTCTCGTTTCTGAGTTTTTTGTGGAAGGGTTTTGTGTTTGTAAATAATAACCAAAAACGTTTTTACCATTCATGGCACTGCTCAATTACACGCTTTTTCACAAGAACGAGAAACTTTTGACAGAGGCTGGGCTGTTCTTAAACTGTTTGGCGATTTCAGCCTCAAATTGTTCTTAGATAAAATTTCCTGGTATTAAGCAATTATTCCCCGAAGTGGAGGTGACTAGTGATATTTACCGAGACCCGAAACGGCGAGGTAAATCATCTCTCGCTAGGCACCGACACTGAGGGGGATAATTGTTTCAGTATATGCCAAATCACTCAAACAAGTTCAGATGAGAGTTGATGAATGTCAAGTTTGAACCAAGTTTATCAGTTTAAAAGTTTCAAACGTAGTTGCACATTTTTGTGTTTAAAAGGAATGTTTCGTGCGTTTCCTCAGTTCCGAGATTGTCGCGAACCGAGGCGCCATTTTGACAGCTTTGTCAAAACAGTAGTTATCGTTGGATATTTATTGTTTCAGGAGCCAATCAGAGCGCGCGAAAAAAGCTATTCACTGATCATGATTTGGTATATTATACTTATTCCAAACAAAAGACCGGTTAGGAATGTTATTATGAACATATCAATCTTTGTTTAAGGGCTAAATAAAGTTCTTGGGATTGCCTGATTAAAATTTCAGCCTGTTGATTGCTCTAAGCTTAAATTTGTGGGCAGTTTCAGCCTGCAAGTTCTCATAAATTTTGTTCTTATACAAAAGCATGTCGACAAGTTTTATCGGGATTTGCTTTTTTTGTAAAGAAATAAGAACAGCGTTTCACATCACATCTGCGTGAGCATTTGACAACGGACAGAGTCTTTCATGTTTTCAAGCATTTGCAGAGTTCAGACAACTGTGGAAATCTTTTCACTGAGAATGATTTCGTTATTCTTGACTCTGCTCCCTCTGTTTTTCAACTCAAAATCAAAGAAGCTCTTCAAATCCAATGGGAACAGCCTTCTCTCAATAAGCATGTTTTTCATGTCAATTTAAGTCTTTTCTCGTAATGGTTTGCAATTTTCTTTTGTTCCATTTATATTTAACTAGCAGGAATTTCAAGAATTATTATGATAATTGTAATTAACGTAATTAATTACCCCAGCTAGTCTTTATAAAAACGTTATATGCAAATCTATTCCCAGTTACAACTGAAGATGTTCAGAGACATGTCTTGTTGTACGGCTCAGAGACATGGAGAAACACCAAACATCAAACAACAATCTGCAATAATTTGTAAACAAATGTTTGAGGAAGATATCTTGAACAGACAAAATAACAAACGAAGATCTTTGTTTGATCTGGGTTTGCATGTGAGCTAAGATCTTTTTCTGACTCCGAGGGTTTTTCTCCGGGTTCTCCGGTTTTCCTCCCTCCACAAAATCGACTTTCATGCCAAGATCTGTGCTGTCGAACGGTTGAATATAAGCCACTGGCTTGGGAGAATGGGCAACCACTCCCAGCGTAACGAAAATAAATAAAGTTAGTTTTAGTTTTAGAGGCGTGATGTTGAGGCAGTAATGAACTGCTGGGGCCACATGGAACACGTTAGGGAGACTAGACCATGACAGAACAAGATGGAGGAAGGAGATTTGTTAGCGGCCTATGCTCCAGGGAAGAGCTAAGGGCTTAACTAACTCAACCCCTGAAACCTCGACCCCTCATTCGAAACCTTGATATCTTTTAGTATTTTCAATTTTTCCTTGAAATTTCGAGAAACCGGGGTTCAACTGTACATACAAACTCTGTAAATAAGGGAAGAAATCAAAACAA
This sequence comes from Hydrozoanthus tunicans, assembly GCA_026413305.1. NCBI lineage: Eukaryota > Metazoa > Cnidaria > Anthozoa > Zoantharia > Hydrozoanthidae > Hydrozoanthus > Hydrozoanthus tunicans. Next base: position 34,256 of record JAOBAT010057211.1, on the reverse strand, counting down.
TGGTATTTTTAAGGAACCCAATTTTGTCGAGGGAGGTGGTGGGTGGATGCACATACCCTCTACCCCACCCCTCCCAACCTTTTCAGAGCTCAATTTCTCGAAAACTGATTTAGGGGTATTAGTTTTTATTGTATTATGGACTCCTCTCTCCAGAAAAGAAGGCGTTGGTGCAAGCACTTTATCAATATCTATTTTATTGAACAAGGTATTTGCTCCTGAAATTCAACATTTTTGAAAAAAGGTGGTGGTGGCGGCACATAATTCGCCACCCCCTAAATTGGGTTCCTAGGAAGTGCCATTGTTTTGACCTTTTCCCCAAGTTAGAAAAGAGATAAAATAAAAAATACAATACAATTTCTTTTCAGCCCGTGGATCCCGTCAAGTATGAAACTAACCAATGAAGGTAACCTAGGCGATTTTATCGAGGGACTGGGACCTTCACAGATGGTCGGACGGCAAGTTTTAGGTAGGGGTACCGAAACAACATTCATTTCACCATTTTTAAGGGTTAGTACGGGCCCTGGAAATTCCGGAAAAACCTGGAAAAATTTTGAAGAACCAGGAAACCCCTGGAAGTTTTTTATTAAGTCCTGGAAAATTTCATAGAATTTTACTGAAACACTAAATTCGCCAAATTATACATCTTTATTTGTTTCAAGTAACATTTAAGATTTTAGTCTTAAATTTAGCACGTCCATTTCATATTAAGCTATATCAATACTTATTTTTACGACATTAACTACTAAAGGCCGTGTTACACGAGCCAGTTTTTTCAGCAACTTGCAACGCAATTTTGGCGATAACGAAAAATTGCAAGTTGCAATTTTTTTTGCAATTCGTAATGATCTCGTTCGTTGCCTGCGATAAAACGATACATCAGCGGTTTCTCCCAGTTAAAATGATTGGCTTTTCGCGTTGATAGCGACAGTTTGTTGCGAAGCAGGTTCGTCTTTCTCTGCAACTTGCTTCGCAATTTTTCGTTGCGTAGCAAGTTGCAGCGAGGGATGTTACACGGGAAATTTTCTCCGCAACCTGCAACGCTACGGCGTTGCGTTGCAAGTTGCTGAAAAAATTGCCTCGTGTAACAGGGCCTTAACACGTATGGCTAGTTTGCTTTCACTTGTGTCCGAGTTACGCTTTATGAATAGAAAAGGATGGAAGTGGTTGTTTTAAAGGTAAAAGAAGATTAACAGAATTTTCTGTAGGTCGTTCTCGTAGTCGCAAAAACTTCAAAACTGAGCTTTTCACGTTGTAATTTTCAAGTCGACGACGTGCAGGTGGCGCGCACGGTGCATTCCAACGTGCAGCTATTGTATTCACTGTTGTTTTCTGCCGCCGTCGTTGGCGTTGGCGTACTCGTATCTTCAACTCCTTAGTTATGAATATATCACGTCTCGTTTCAGCATCACCTTCTATGGGTGATATACAACTTGGGCTGTTTGATCGTAAAGGGACCCTTGATGTGGAAGTGATACGAGCCAGGGGACTTTTGCCCAAACCAGGAAGCAAAATATTGCCCGGTAGGTATATAGAGGGTATTACACGAATGAAGTTTACCTTCGAGTGGAAAAAAAAAGATTTCGCGAGTGAGCGTATTGAATACTTAAGAAAAAAGTTGCCCTAATTTAGCAGAGCTAATGTCTAACGAATAGATGTGTTTGTTTGCGCCAAAGTGAGCGGAAAAAACAGAGAACTGACGTCAGCGATGCAGTTTGGAAAAACACTCATATCTGCATAATACAAAGATATACTTGAAGCGGCTCCCTACTACGGTCTAGTTTCGCGAGTATATGGTAACGACTTGACAGGCTCACTAGTACTTTGCTGCAGTTTTAAAATGTGTTCGTTTGGAGTCAGCGAACTAGTTTCCCTGGCAACAGATAGATCAAGTTAGTTATTCTTAAATATGAATAATTAATTAGAACCTGATGATTACCCAAGCGGTTGTAAAATTTGTTTTATCAAAACATAATTTTTTACCATAATTTGTATGATTTACTAATTATAATTAGTTATTGAAATACGAGATCAATGGCCCAGAAATTTTGCTCAATTTTCGAACTATAACACAAACGGAAACACTTGTTTTTAAAAGAGTTTTAGAAACAGTTTTTTTTTAATGTTATCGGATCCCTTCTACGACGTAAAAACTTTGGTAATTTGCATATTTGAAAAACCTTTAAAATATCTCAGCAACCAAAAGAGTTATTTAAACTTTTTTCTTTTTCAAAAACCCTTTTAACAGACTAGTATCCATTATTCCGATATATACACTTAAATATTGTGCTTATTGTTCAAGTGCCAGTGTAATATGAAGGACAGGAATACTAAGAAATGAGTTTTTGTTCCTTTCAGCTCCCTATGTTAAAGTTTATGTCATGGAAGGAAAAAGATGTATTGCCAAGAAGAAAACGCGCACTGCCCGACGTACACTAGAACCGCTGTACCAAGAGCAGTTACCTTTCAGATGTGAATACCAGGGCAAGACTCTGCAGGTTTGGCCTGGCCTAGTAGTTTAGATAACTAAGAACTATGAGGTCGCAAAATATAAAACTGAGGCCTGTTTAAACGTCGAACTTCACATGTGCCGAATCTAATGCTAATGAACAAATACTATTTTCAGGATAAAATGTTTAAAATCTGATCTGGATAAAAATTGTTAAAATACTTGTAAAATAATAAAAACGATAAACACGTGTATTAAAATCCAAAAAGGGTTTTGAAAACTGTTAAATTTTCGGCAACCACTGTTTGCCTTCGTCAGGAAACGCCTTCGTCGCTTTGAAATAGACCTATTCTGCATTAGATATGTGAAATGTAAATTTTTGTGATAGAACATAAATAGAAGAGGGAAAAAAAGCTACTGAGGCTATGCATCACAAAACTTTGTTTCCTCAAAAAAAAACAAAAAAAACCTGCTGGTCAGTCACGTGATCTGAAATGGGTGAGCAAAGATGGCGGCGAACAGTAGTGATGCACAAAGAAGGTTATTTGGACAAAAAAATTGCGTTGTTCGCCTCATTTTTTAAGAAATGAAAGCGAAAACCACATCAAAGGTTGTGGAAACGGACAAGCATCACTTCTCAACCTTTTTTACTAGAGGCAGGATATCTTAAAATTTTTCTCCATTTGCAACTTTTTATCCTTCGGAAAACTATGAAAGGAAAAGTCATCTGTTGCTATTAAAAACGATAAAAATTACAGAAAGAATGAATCTAAACCATAGGTCCCGGTTGGGAGACCTCGACGAGGACCGCGATCTTATTGCTTTTCCTCCTGTAATTTCTAGAGTCAAAATGTCTATAAAACAAAATAACCTTTGTGCGTCACATTGCGTCCCTCGGTATACTGTATACACAATTCAGGGTCACGTGACAGACTGTGACTTAAACAACCTAAATATTTAATGGAGTCACTTCAGCTTCAGATATCGAAATATGTATTAAAAAATACGCGCCTTAAATCAATGAATTTATGCTTGGTGATACAAAGCAGATTACTGCTGCTGACAACTGACAAAGAACTTCATAGTTCCTGAGAAGTGACTAAGTTACATATCAAAGATGAGGAAAAGTTTCTTCTCTCAACGCAGAGTCAGAGTATGCCTCGGTGTCACGTGCATGGAACTGTAAAAACGGCTGTTTGTGACATCAACAGTCACGTGCAAGGACTTTTGAATTATCTGTTTGGACACACCCGAGCCACGTGCATGAAAGGTGAAATTGGCTGTTTGTGACACTACAAAGTCACGTGCAAAAGATTTTGAAACTGTATGGACACACCAGAAGCACGTGCATGTAAATGTGAAATTGGCTATTTGTGACATCAACAGTCACGTGCAAGGAGTTTTGAATTATCTGTCCGAACACACCCGAGCCACGTGCATGAAAGGTGAAATTGGCTCTCTGTGACACTAAAAGTCACGTGCAAATAATTTTTAAAACTGTTCGGACACACCCAAGCCACATACATAAAAGGTGAAATTAGCTGTTTATGACACTAGAAGTCACGTGCAAATAATTTTTGAAACTGTTTGGACATATCCGAACCACGTGCATGAAAGGTGAATTTGGCTGTTTGTGACACTAGAAGTCACGTGCAAATAATTTTTGAAACTGTTTGGACACACCAAAGCCACGTGCATGAAAGGTGAATTTGGCTGTTTGGGTTTGGTTTTAAGTCACGTGCGTTGAACTATAAATAAACTGTTTGACTCTTCGATCGAAAACGCGTTTTTAGAGGATTTGGATATTCCATGCTTTCGTGAGGTTTGATAAGGCCAAAGCTGTACCCCCGAGTTTGTCCTAACTTAAAAAAGATCTACTTTTAGAATTTTTTACAGCAAGAACTTCATTTCCTTGTGTGTTCGGAGCCCCAGCGGACTAGGTTTTAAAAGATTTTTAACATCTGCGATTTTTCGTTATGAGTAGTTAAATTAAATTTCTCCGTCCATCTAGCAACAGATGAGTGTGAGTCGGGTTAAAACATCTGTTTTCTTCATCGACAGGTGATCGTTTGGGGAGATTACGGAAGAATGGACCGAAAAGTTTTCATGGGGGTAGTACAGATACTATTGGACGATTTAGACCTAAGTAATTTGGTCATAGGCTGGTACAAACTGTTTTCGACTTCCTCAATGTGCGACCCTCCCCTCCCTTCTAACTCACCTGTTGGATCGCCTCGGAAATCGCCAGCCATTCCCTCCCCTAGATCGTCGCTCGGGCATGGCCCTCCAGGTGGTAGCCCAAACAGAACAACGCCTCCCCAGACCCACTCCCCCAGGATTAATTATCCACCAAGAGGTCACATGAACAATATGAATAACATGGATGGTGACGAGGAGTATGTATAGTTTGCGATTGACACAACCTGCGTTGGCAGTTCTTCCACCTCGAATTGACCCATGATGCTTTGCCAGGTGCGGGACCGATTTTGTTTGTTGGTTTTTGGAGAACTTGTCGCGTACACTCCGAGATCGACGAGAAGCTCAAAGCGCCTTATTCACGAGGTATTTTAAGATAACGTGCAAAATGTACGATGCAGTTCGGGTGACGCGTATACCCTCTCTCACTGAGACGGGTTTTGCAGTGTGCTCACAACGAAGATCAAAGACAATTACTCTGTCCACCTTTTAAAAACAAAAGGGCATTTTTACATCTATTCATTTTTTTAGTAAGTGGAGAGTTCAACTTTTGTGTGGTTGGTTGAAACCTTGATTAAAGGTTTGCAGCATTGCCTCATTCATATTGTTTAACTAGACGTTCGTTTGTGTACACATTTTAAGTCTAGTCTCGGGTTCAGAACCAATCAGAATTAACATAGCTTATAGAAAAGACTGCGATCCATGGATTTACCCAAACCTCTTTGCGCGCATCTATTTAAAATAGGCTGATAAAAATTCGCGAAGAGGGTAAAATGCTTCAAGTCTTGAGCACTCAATAGTTTAAACTCAAATTTTGCAGATATATAAGTGGCTTTCTAGTGTAGCCTTTAGTGTAAAGCCCTAAACAACTTTTGCCTCTCTCTGGGTAACAATTAAACTTCTTCAAATACTACCAACATCTTTCTCTCTCCTTATTACATGAAATGTTGGCGACACTTTCATTTAGCGAATTTTCAAAAAATTGCAAACTTAAGATGCACCAAAATTAAGTGTTGCTTATATTTTAAATCTTCGCTATCAATTATTTATACGCTGTTTTACTGTTGATTATAACGTGTAGCTGATGTCTACGTGTGTACATTTCAGTCATTTCGGCTTCACGACTGTCGCTCATAATAAATTAATTCGCCAAAAAGTTTCAGCTTGTGAAAACGCTAAAAACTAAGTGACTTACGTTCCAAAATTTACAAAAAATCTTTAATTCAACGTCAGCTTCTCAACCTCATTTACGGCGTTGATAATTTATTAATCAAATATAATCACGAGTTTATTTCTACTCGCCGACGCATTGGACAGTTTTTTTTTAAACTATTCACCTCGAGTTTCGCTAAACACGAGTTTTTCAGAATCGCTAAATTAACTTGTCGCTAAAATTTCATGTAACATTGTAGCAAATTCAAAGTGAGTTAAATGGTTACGTGAGAATATGAAAATTTTTCATTCATTGTAAACTTATAGACAAATAGCGAAACTCCCAAACATTTTCTTAGAAAACAATGTGAATATATAACTAATTAGACAAAAAAGGCAAAACGGATTTAAGACAGGAAGGGGGAGGATGTTTGTGCTTTAACTGCAAGCACAAATGTTAAGTTGTTATTGGAAGGTTTTTATGTACTAAGAGAGAATAGAGCGCAAGAGCGAAAGATTATGAAAACTTTGAAAGCAATAATTGTTTAACGTTAGAGAATCTACTTTGAAAATAACGAAAAGAGCATAATACGGAAATCAGGCTAGGATTGCTGACTCAGCAGTTTTGTTCCTTACTGCCCACGTGTACAATTTATTTACCGTAACTCGGCTAATTCGTTTTAACATCTTACACAGATACTAAGTAATACTTCTTAAAGACTCACAGTAAATTTATTGTAGTTTTATTTATATCGCCCATTTTTACTGGTATTATTAATAGCAATAGGTTTATTTATAGAGTCCCGGAGACTATATTTAATAATGATTATTTATAGTGAATACAGAAAGCATTTAATTAGAAACAAATTTTGTAATTACAATAACTAATATAACAATTTTAGGAATTTGCGTCCGCACTGCCTAGAGCTTCAGAGACTATTTATAACAAAGAATTGTAGCAGGGGAGGGGATAGTGGGGATGAATTTACGTGAACTAATCATGATGTGTTTTTAGAATTAAATTAACGCATTGTCAGCGGCTTTGAGATTTAGCGCAGGTGCATTGACGTTAGAGATCAAAGTGTCACGACAATAAAGCAGAGTGCGTCACGTGACCGATATTAACTTGTAACCTGCACATCAAAACGAAATTGCACAGGCTCAGTACTGCAACATTTCAACAATATTAGACCAAAACTATTGTTTATTTCGTTCTTATTGTACGCTTGTGTCGGGAATACTTATCATGCCAGTAGCACATATATTAGAGTTAATATGTTTGACCCATATGCCTCATCTGCTTGTTTTTATGGTTGTAATTTTCACATGAAAATGTAAAATTGAATGGAACTAGCTGCAACCTTGTATGGCAAGTACAGACATGAAGCTCTAATTAGTGCTTCATTAAATTGAAAAGGAGACGTCATTTGGGTCGAATACATTGACTCCAATATGATCTGTTACTGTGTTATCTTAACTACTTTTTACAGTTCAGTAATAGCAAGCAGAAAGGTTAGCGACCCCTAACTGCCAGTCAACGCGTCTAGTCGTTGCAACAGGTTAGGGATTCTTAAAACCCGATTTCTTCTCGATTGACTTTCGCCATGATTTTGTTTTTACTGTTTACTCAGACCATCATGTTCTCGCATAGTTTGTTGTTAGTTCTAAAGCTATCTCTTAGTTTTCAGACTGCCTTAGCCTCAGTGTTTTTATTGAATTTTAAGTCAATCGAATACTTTCTGCGTCTGTCTACACCTGGTCTTAGCTCTTACGCGGAGTCTAATAGTTTTGATGATACAAACTTAAATATTCCGTGCCCAATATGTAGAGTATTTATTGCCGTTCTGCTGTGAAAACTGCTCTTGTATTTATTGTCGCCCATATAAGGTATTGCTAATTTATCTATTTATTGAAAGAACAAACCAAAGTGCTAATGTTACTAGAAATAATATTTAGTAGACTAGAGACAAAATATAAAGTAGAGAAAGTGCTTGGAACACTTTAGATGAACCACTTGGCTGTTGTTTTCTGTGTAGCTTTCAGTGGCTTTGTTAGCGCCGAAGCTATCATTGTAGTAAGGTTGAAAATTAAACAGGAACGTTGTTTTGAGAGAAATTGCTAAATAAACCTTTTTTAGTAAAGGAATTGTTGTGTGATACTTTTAATCCTGTAAGCAACAAGAGATCATAAGCGGTTGAAAGCACATTCGAGCCCACGTCAGATCACTGTGTTCTGTCTTTGAGCAAGACGCTTTATCCGAGCGGTTAGCGTGTTCTAATTGTAACCCTAGGGTCGCGAGTTCGAGCCCCGGTCAGACCACTGTG
>JAOBAT010057211.1:0-19969 GCA_026413305.1 Hydrozoanthus tunicans | reverse complement strand
ATTCATTCATTCCTTAATTTATTTATCCAATCATTCATTCATGCATGTATCCATTCCTTCATTCATCCATTCATTCACTCATTAAAACAGACTGCGCATGCTACGTTTCATTCAAACTTAGAACGTATACACAAACTTAGCCTTAAGTACGTCACACTTACTTGCTCTGGTGTAAACAACCTTTCGGCGAGGAGAGAAACTAGTCACAGACAGAACCTTCCTCCTGGGGAATGAACACTGAAAGGGAAACGAAGCCTGGAAATCTCTGCTGATGATGGGGTTAGATTCGCCGCTGCCGTTGGTGTTGGCTACAATGGCGTTGTAGTAAACGATGTACTTATCCGTTGTGTTGTGCTTCGTGCCGCATTTATCCAAGCCAGTTTCGAATGAGACGTGAGTGCTGTTACTGCCTTTGATCTTACAGCTGGAGTCTTCCAGTGAGATTGTGTCCAAGTTGATTGAAGACTTGTATTCCGTTAAATCCAGTGTAACTACCATAGAATCTTGGCTGCAGTCAACAGTCAAACCTGGAAAAGATGTTCGCAAAGTTAAGCTTTGCTTGTCACTGTTTAAAGGCTCCAATTTCCTAAGAACAGCGAGGCACAATTTTAACCAAAAATCAAGAACAAATAGAGAAGAATTGAGAAGATTCATGTGCAAATTAAACTGTAAATTTTTATTGAAAACATAGTTCATCACGTCACTACATGTAGCGTTTAATGCAAGTCTGAGAAACGTCAGACAAGGCGGCAGATAGAGGAAGATTTCACTCATCAATGAATCACTTGATATTAGGTTGGTGGTTTAAGACGAAGATTTCTTCGTTTCTTGTCTCAAAGGTGTTTAGGTGAAACATTTTTTTTATAAATAATGTATATTCTAGTCAGGTGTAATAATCACTACACCATCGGATATTCACCATGCTGGAAACACAGCAAATTAGCGCTGTGTTTGTTTTGGCCGCACGTGGGTCGCCCAAGCTTGGACTCGAACCCGCATCTCCTGTATTCTAGTCAGGCCTGGTGACCACTACACCATCGGGTATTCACCATGGTGGCGACAAAGCAAACTAGCGATGTGTTTTTTTGGCCGTGCACTGACTTTAAGTACCTGATTTATTTCGGTTTAGCGCTGAAGCAACGAATGCTGAATTCATTTAAAAGGCATATGAAGTAAAAAATTTTTATTACTTCAATGGATAGGCCTTGCTTAACGAGGAATAATGATGAAAAAAAAATGCCCAAATCATTCCTGGTTCTCGAGATATCAACGGATACATCAATAATCTAACTTTAGCTGAAATACACCCGAATGTTATGGATTAGCAGCAGTTTTTGAAAAAATGCAAACTTGTCGGAACCATTCAAGACGTCATCAGATGAAAGTTTTAAACGTAAATATCTCAAGAACCAGAAAAATTTTTAGCAAAATTTTTTCACCGTTTTTCCTCCTTTAGCAAGGTCTATCCGCTGAAGTAATAAAAATTTTCACTTCATAAGCATTTTAAAGAGCTGACCCTGCTACAGACAGCAAGCTACCTGCTCCGCGTGTTACTTACCTCCCATGTCTTGAGCCTTAGGGGCTGTGGTTGGAGCAACGGCGACTGTGGTTGGTGCCTCAGCGGTTGTGGTTTCTGCAGGGTCGGTCTTGTTTTCGGGAGCCGGTGCCGTCGTTTGAGCTAAATTTTTAGAAAAAATATACGTTGTTGGTATCATTTTCCATAGGAGACAAACAACAATTGGCACAAACATTTTTATGGTTATAACACAAAACGACGTCACTGACTGAATAAGAAACTCCCTAAATATTTTTCTTTTTTTTTTTGTTGTTGTTTTTATCGGAACACTGGCTCCAAATTGAGGATGTCGTTTGGTTTTAAATCAAGATTGACATCTAAACTAATATAAGCAAAAGCAAGTTACTGCAAAACTCAATGTCCGAAAATTTAAGCGGGAAGGGGGTGGTTTAGAATACACCCTTTTTTTGTAAGAACAATGAGTCTTAGGGCGGTCGACAGTTGAGAACAATTTAAGATCGAACAAGCTCGGGCTTAGGGTTAAAAGAAAATGAAACTGTATTAATTCTTGTAGATTATATTTGTCTTAAGTAGGAATACAAACAGAAGCACTGTTTGTTATATTTTGTTACACCATCAACATTAACTTTTATCCTGCTAATACTTCTTAGTTCAAAGTCTTTAAAAATTAACACAACTACAATCCTTAGAACTTGTTGAAGCGATTGGCATTTTCCGAATCTACTTTTAAAGACAAGGTAAATGAATGGTCATTTTGTAGGTTTTCAAATCGGGCATGATTTTTTTGGCGTTTTTATCTGACAAGCTTGACCAAAAATATCTGATCCGTCGGTTGCAACTGACGTCACAGCTAATTAAAATTCATAACTAAACCGGAAGTCCGCCATCTTGGTAGGAAACGATCACAACATAGCGCTGTGCTACCACGTGTTTCAGTTCATTCATGGAGTTCATTCATTTTGAAAAGTGCTTAATGACCTCAATTGTTTCGACATTTTTTGTTTATATGAATTATGCCTACTCATTATGCTGTGTATCGTTGTTGGCACAATGGTCAACGAGAGAAAGGGAAATTTAGCTTTTAAAGGATGCCGAAAGTGATCGAAAACCAGGGTGAGGAAACAGTGACCGATCGATAGTTCACCTGAACTATTTTGCACATTATCAGCCAATGGGAAACGAAATCGCAAGCACGTAACAAGTAGAAAGTAGTTCGTGCAACGTGGCTTCGAGGCACTTGACCGATGACTTGACGATAAGATCAGATTTATACAAGAGAAAAAGTCGAGGCCCTTAAGACGATAAAATCGCCTTATGTGTATTGCGGCCTTACAAGTTAATATTTTTCACTTTTGTAGTTTTGGGGGAGAGGGTTGAGGGCGAACTTAACACAAACCGTGTTGATGCGGAGTTGTGAAATTCAAGTCCAACTAAAATGAATACATTACGGCCACTTAAAAAAAATATCCCGGTTCATCATCGAAATCTCTAAATTTCAGTGTGGTATGGCACTTTTTAAGGTTTGATACTTTTTTGTCAGCTTGGCAGTAAATCTACACCAATAACTAACACACTAAGTTTTGATATGTTCAATATTACTATAAATCTATTACTCATGTATATGTTTCCTATACTCTTTGACAAAATGCCGCAAACCCGAAGTGCTTTTCACCCTGTTTACTGTTTCGCGAAAGGGAAAAATTTTCTCATACATCTCTTTTATTTAAAAAATAAATGAAAGTCAATGCGTTAGCAAAAATCATTGCGCGCGCGCCGATGACAAACCGGAATATTTTTGAGTGGCCTACTTCGTCGAAAGCGACTTCGGGGGACTGATGCTAGCGGTATAGTCGACCGTTTCCAACGCAAAGAACGGATCAGAAAATAAGTTAATTTAATTTATAAATCAACAAAAGACCATCAATATACTAACACTTAAATTGTTTTGTAAGATAAGAACGATATAGGGCTTGTGAAAAAGTTTTTTTTGTACAGTCTTAAAAGTTCTAGAACACGTTACGTTGGGTGTGGATGCGGTTCAAAACTCAAGTACCCATGAGACGTGCTTTATAATTATCTTGTGATTGGGCAACCATCGAAAACGAATACGTGATGAACACAAACCAAGACGAATATCATCGATTAAATCTTCTCCTTCTGCATAAAAAATTAAATTTTAGTCGAAAGCGAGATTCGGAGACATGCTTTTTTCTGTTGTATCGACTATTTCCAATGAAGAAAAAACAAGAAATGTTTTAAAATGCAAAAGGTATTCTATTTCAAATTTAATCACCAGGTATAGCATATAGAGTCACAGTAGTTCAAAAGATAAAAAAATTAAAAAATTTTTCATGAAAGTTGGAAACTTTAGAGACAGAATCAATATCCTTGTAGGAGGTCTCGTAAAAAGGGTCGAGCTAGATGCCTTAACCGAGAACATAATTTAAACAACGGTCTTTAAGCGCTGCCGCTATACAGACAAAAGCATCACGATAGCAAATGAAGACAAATAAATATAGCTTCTAGCGATTTTCACGATACATTAGCTTTAAAAGAAACAAATAACTCCTATGCAAATTACACTAATCTCCATTATGCATCGAGAAAAATCATTCATCGAACTTTCGTGACACGGAAAATACTCCCACCAACATGAAAAGGTGAAAGAAAATTGGTTTTTGAACTTCTTATTAGAAGCGAACGTAATACTACCATTACTTGAGGAACACTTCAGAAACTTAAGGACAATACTCAAAAGTTTGACAGTTCGGGCCAGTATTCATTGGTCTTTCATGTGACACAGTACTTTTTTTTTCAAGTAGAACAGGCGACGAGTGTCTGAATGAATCTTATTCATTCTTAGAAACTTTGCATTCTTTGCTCTGAGAAGCTCGGCAAATAAATTCTGAAACAATCTGCCCGTGGTATAAAATTTTTGACGGACTTTATAGTGAATAATTAAATTATGCGTTACATCAAAATTCATTTGCAGTTAGTAGTTCAAATACAGCTAGATAACACGGTCGCTTAGGACCAATATCCCCGTTCAGAAGGGTATTAAAGATTTGAACAAGTTCTCCTTTTGAAATGTAACAAATGCTTTGATTTGATCAAGTTGTTAGACCAAAAAGATAATTTGATCCTTTTTACGTGAGTTTGCTGAAGCAGATTTTAGTAGTCTTTTTTAAATGTTAAAACATCCAAACATACAAAGACTTTACGCCCACTTTCCAGATTGCAGATGAATTTTGTTATTTATATTCCTTTCTTGTTCAATGTTCTCTTACAATACCCTTACCAGCTCTTCAAGAAACATGCAATCTGAAGACCGTTTTTCATTCAAATTAACCCTTTGTTGATAATTATGTTGGAATGCTAGCTGTGAAAATCTTAGTATCAGCAAAATTAAATATTCATAGACGCCAAAACTGCTAATTTTGCTTCAACTGATGTTTTAATTTGGCATTTCTTGCCTTAAAGTAAACAAACTCTTAACAGATGCTTTAAACACCAATACGTAAAGACAAACCAATGAAATAATAAGTAATAGTCTGCTCGGACAACCGCATGGAATGAATACCCAATGAAAAATCACGCGTAGCGTCTTGCTTTAGAAACTAAGTCCAAGTCGACCCAAATTAATATAATCATAACCTCTGTTGCAGTGAATCAAACAATATATTCCTGAACAAGGCTTGAGCTAGATTTTACTAAACAGAGCACAAGAATTCGTGCACAATAATTCGTGCACAAGAATTCCCAAAGCCATCGAACCGTGAAATCTTTCAATCTTTGTTTTCATTCTAAAAAATATGCACATGCATCTTTCCCTAGACAAATCCATTAGTATAGGTTACTAGTAATGTCAAAATCGTTAGCAAATAAGTTGAGTCGTATATATTGCTTAACATTCTCGTGAAATTACAGAGAAGGCGTGTGGGCCACATGCTACTTGCGCCTTGCTGTGCTAATTAAATCTATACAAATATTGGCAACATAACGACATGAATATCGTGCACATGGCCACACGAAATTAGAGGGTGCTAGTTTCTCGCGGGTATCTGCTCGAAAAAAGATTTTCAAGATGTTGCCGTATGAAATGTGCATAACTGTAAAAATCCCAGACCAACGAATCAGAAATGCCCCCAGAACCGAAACGAGCTACCGTTCAAGATAGATCAAAATCTTGCTTACCGTTAGCAGCTGTCACTAGGATAGCCACAACCAAAGCGTTAAGGTAGCAGGCCATGTCAATTTTCAAGTCAGAACGGTTTCTAAAGCACTAAAATTGTATTTCAGAAACTCGCAGTCCACTCCCTAGGCCTGTCTATCTGGCAGATTCTGTCGAGTGGTGCTATTTATTTGCATGCACAGGTATATTTCAAGTTTTCGCTCTGGTCACATGAGCGCAACCAATAGCAAACGCTAAACTGTTGACTCTCTTTGTTCCCGGCGTCACTGCTGCCAGTTTCTCAGCACAATGATGCGCACTCAAGCGTTGACCCTTCGGGATGCTGAAAGAGTCCATTATGTGCCGCTCATTACCTAAGCAGAATCCTGACATCAATGGGTTTCTTTATTAATCTCCGCTAGGCTTTGTCTTTATAGTCAAAACAACGAAACACGCTTGTTCTTTTTTTATGAAAGAAACACAGAAGCGCGATCCATTAGATGTCCAACACTGATCTTGGTTTAACGGTTGTTACAAACAGTCTTAAAGAACAGTTCTTGTGATTTTAATTCTATCACTCCTACCAGAATGTTTTATTCAAAGGCCTTCTCGCCAAGCCTTCAAATGTTTCCGGTTCATTGAAAAAAAGACAGTGTATGCTTTGGAGGCCCATCCGAACTTTCTATAAGGCCAAAAAAATGGTTTTAAATCACAGGCCTACGAATTTACAAGTTGGGTGCCCTAGTTTTATTCATGTAACTTATCGTCCTTTCTTTTGATGTAATCTAACTTACAATTACTAAACAAACAAACGCGTTGAGCGCTCATGCGAAAAGCTTAGAACGAGGTCATCTTTATTAAGTTAGACTAATTTATCAGTTATTTTTAAGCGATTTTTTATTGCAAGAGTTGTCATATATACGCTACTATTGTTGACTACTAAACAGGAACAGGAAAGCTTCAAACAAGAATGGTTATGCGCGCTCACCTCGCAACTGTGAATCAACCTGATTTCAAACTCAACATATTGAGAAGACTGGTTGTTAGCTGAACTATCTGTTTGTGAACGTAACAAAGAGTGCGTTACAGACAATAATAATAATAACCTTTATTTAAGTGTCAAAGCTAAAATAGCAGTAGCAGAACCACTAAATGGGGACACTAGCATACCTACACCGACTGAACCCTAGGGACCGCTACGATATCTAATGTTACACAACGGTGTAAATCAAACGAAACAACTTAAGAAATGTTCTGTTAATAAACTAATGTGTTTTATTTTGCTTGTATACATTTAGAAACTCCGCATTATTCATCCATACACGGTCAATTATGAGTCACGTCTTTAGAGCTTTCCGTTACAAAAACTCCGTTTGACTTCACAAAACTTTTATACTCTCCCCCCTCCCCAGTCTGGATGTTAAAACTGGATGTTACATACCTATTGGATGTTACTAAGCAATGATATATTTTATAGATAATTTTAGTGGGGACTGATGAAGCCAAAACGATATCGAAGTATCTATATCTCCATTCTACAACGGAAATGCTCGAGTCAGTAACAGTGCCTTTGAAGAGACCAATATAGAATACCCCACAATTTTCCGCTCGGCACAGTTATATACAGCACACGTGGGCTTTCTATTTTCTGCTCTCCCGCTACTTGCAAAACAAAGAGAATGATGCGAGGGCATTTTTCAGTATGAAAATTGAATGCATTAACAAAAAGGAACCCCCCTCCTGTCACGACACCTTAGCTTTTATCAGTTATTCTTGCATGACCATTGATTAGTGACAATAGAGCTAAGCCACACACAGCAGAATTTTATTTTCTTCCAGACCGTCATGTGTTGTGTAAAACAACAATGATTTAAGAAGTATTCATACTTTTTGTCATTAATTATTAGTAATGCACTAATTGTTAAGTCAATTTCAACGTCAAGCTATTTGCAAAACAGCCTGTCCGGCAAAGGAGCGTCTCGCCACAAGTCTACAATTATCAGGTTGACCATGGTCAAAGCTCGTGTCATGAAGTTGAGCGCGCCGACATAACCAGTTTTGTGTATGAAGCTGTTATTTTTCGGTTATCAATCGGAGTAGCGTTGTCGACCCTTTCAATAAAAAATCTCTTGATAGCTGAAAAATTAGCCTATCAACGAAGAGAAACTTTGCTCTGAACGCTCGACGAGTTTGTTTGATTAGTTAGTTAAATTATTCTTTAAGGAATGGCGATATGTCAAGGCACCATTACAACCAACAAACTCATGACTAAAAGCCATGATGTCCGATACTGATGAGGGGCGTTAACTAGACCGCAGTAAACTTGGTCAGCGCACCACACCATGAGCAGTAACTATACACAGAGGCGATCCCAAACATCCCAACCTTAATGGGCTTAGCGCTTAAAAATTCCCGTTGCGAAGTTTTAAAATAAATCAACATCAGATTGTTCGCAAAGTAACTATGTGTTTACTAACCAGAGCATGAACGGTTTTAACTTAATCTAGTTCGTTTTGTCTCGCCGTTGGTGCTGTCTCGGATTTTATTGTAAACACGTTACTTAGTTTTTCGTTAGCGGGAGCTGGTTAAGATCCAATTATAAGTGTTGTGGGGGCATTTCTAGTCTCCAGCCATATAACTGATGATCTAAACGCCAGTATGTAAAATCCGTGATTCTTTTCTTGTTTCGAAATTGTCACCGTTCCTAGCTCTTTCCCCCTGTCGTTAAAACATCTCATTACTCCATTTCTGCAGTTTTCTTCCGTTCACAAAGGAGAGCGTTTTTGGTTTTTCACGAGTTTCCTGGAGTTCGACGTGACCATGCACAATCTAAACGATCTAAACAGCCTTGGGCTTGTTTCAAACGCCGTGAGTTACAATTGTTAGTCCTGCTAAGCTACCTCGACCTGGTTTAAAACGTCGAACGTCTGTCGAGCATTTCCTTTGGCGTAAGTCGTGCACGGTGTCTGATGAAACAAACCTCTAAAAACGCCGTGTCTAATACGAGTCAGCATGTCGTGCCGCGTTTAGTTTAGTTTCAAACACCGTGCTGAAGAGTCAGGCTTTCTAAGTTTGGACAAGCTTAATAGCACGATTGTGGCGTACGCGCCTTACTAGTTCAAGACGGGATAAAGTTTAGCCGTGCATTGCTCATAAGACTCAACGACCATAAAATGAATAATAGATAAATCAATATCGATTTGTTTAATTTGTTCTTCATAACAAACAGGGCCCAATTGCACGAAGCTTGGATAAGTTATCCGCTATGGGATAAGTGCTTTCTGTTTTATGCAGTAAAACTATAATGAAGTTGTTTGACAGTATTTAAACGATTACCTTAGGATTCTTCCACTCAATTAACAACCAGGGATAGAGGAATCAACAAAGAGTCAAACAATCTTTGGTTTATTACTGACGACCATTATCTTTTATGCAGCGGATAGCTTATCTAGGCTTCGTACAACTGGGCCCAGAAGTTTACAAACTGTAGCTTAATTCACGCTCTTTATAAGAACCTTTTTTTTTTGAGAACGATGAGGCTCAGATAGGCCAGAGTTAAGGAGCCGAGGTTGGGATCGGTATCTAATATTTGTACAAAAAGTTATCTTTGATACCTGCCACGGCAC
This sequence comes from Hydrozoanthus tunicans, assembly GCA_026413305.1. Taxonomy (NCBI): domain Eukaryota; kingdom Metazoa; phylum Cnidaria; class Anthozoa; order Zoantharia; family Hydrozoanthidae; genus Hydrozoanthus; species Hydrozoanthus tunicans. The sequence goes on along the minus strand of JAOBAT010057211.1, from coordinate 10,635 downwards.
CATTTACGCTTTAATATAAAATGAAAAAAAAAATCAAATGTTTCGAAGTGTATAAAATCACTGCTTAGGGTCTCGGGAAAATTCATCAACGAATCAACCATAAATCTGTGGAGCTGAGTTTAGTAATCGACGTCAGTCGTTTCCCGATGCATGCACGCATTTTTTGCAATACTCTGTGTTTAGTTTATTTCGACTCAAACCACACATAGAAACACTCAAGAAGAATTTAAAATTAATTTCATACTCAAATCGACGAAAACTTACGGATAACGAACCTCGACCAATTTTACTGGTTCTTACATATATGAAAACCGTGTAGCTATCTTAGGGTTTTGCATTGATAAAAAAGACTCGTGTGCACGTGAAAGTCACATACTTACCGTTAGCTGTTAATGTTAGGAAAGCAGACAAAAGAGCAAGCACATTTAAAAACCTTCTGGCCATGGCGGAACCGTGTTAAACAAGGTACTATCTTGTGTTAACTGAATATGCAACCCTTGTGACTATATGTTATAACTGTACCGACTTCCGACGTGGCAGGTTTATGAAATACAGACCCCGGCCCCCCTTACGCACGTACGGCGATATATGATCGCACATGGCGAAAATTTGTCTACACTCAGTGAGCAACCATGGAGCTGCCTTCTTCTTCGATTCCTTCTAAAACAATGTTGGCTTGGGTACTTTGGTAAAAACTTTGCAACTTAAAGTGTTAGTGAAATCTAGCTCTAAACCGTTAGCTCTATAGAGCATGTTTTAGTTACCAGAGTATAACAGATCATTAAATATCGATAAGCAGGCGCAGTTTTCAACGATAAAGTAATATGTAATGATGATTGGTTATTAATGAACAATGTGTTCGTTGTTGGTGGTAATAACGAAAGTCGTGCAGACGATAGTAAAAATAATGGCAACAGCAAAGGCGATAGTGATGCTGGTGTTAATGTTTCATGGTTGAAGGTAATGATGTTAAAGTTGCGTGATAGTGGTAATGATAAGAATCATTATGGTGCACGATAATTAAGATGGTGACAAAGTGATGCCGGGTGATGATAACAGACTATTTTAAGGCTCTCAGCACTAGTTTAGTTTATAATCTCAACTACCCTTGGGCAGGCTGATGATCCGACATGTTTTCCGAGGGCCTGCTTTAGTGTCCTTATCCGAGAGAACGTGAAGGTTAGAACTGCACAAAATCAAAGACAAAGCAAGAAGTTTATAGTTATACAGAAGTTAAACGCTAAGATATAATAAAACAGTAAAAATTTGAAAAGGTTAAAAATGTGAAATCTAATATTTAAAGAGACTACGTCTCGAAGCTAACACGCATCACTATCAAGTCAAGTAAAATCTAGAAGAATACGCTATTTAAAGATTAACAATCACAAAAACAAAACAAAACAATAGGCCGGTGGTAATTAAACCCAAGGGTACAAGACCCTGGGGAATGTTTTATAATTGTTTACTTCTTCTAGACTTTACTCGATTTAATAATGTGCATATTAGCGTCGAAACAGCGTCACTTTTAAATCTTAGATTTTAGCCTTTTTAGTTTTTTTTACTAAGCTTTGAAACATTTAGCGTTTAACTTCTGTACCCACTCAAGCATTAGTCACGTGTTTTTTATCACGTGACTTCTTGGCGGAGCGACCAAAGGGCATGTTTTGTGATTGTTTACTTCATCACTTGATAATGTGCTTGTTAGCGTCGAAACGGTGTCACTTTCAAGTTTTTTTACTGAGCTTTATAACGTTTTACCGTTTGTTATATACCAAGCGTTAGTCACTTGTTTTGTGATCACGTGGCCTCTTGGCAGAGCGACCTGAAGACTCGGTCGCGGAATGTATGAATGCTATATGCCTTCTGATTTTCATCTTATTATTTCAAAATTTTGCAGAAATGTATGTGATTCGGACAGCAACGATGTTTTTGGAAACCGAAACCATGTCATATACTCTTTAAGCCGAACGAATCCTGAATGAAGTCGTCTGTCGGCCCCCCGCAGCGGGGGGCTAGCTAGCCGGGTGGCGGACGAGTTTATTTTTCAAGGTGCTAAGCACAAATTATAATTAACGCCTTTGTTAAATAACTTTTTTTTCAGAAAGGCGATTAAGATCTCAAAGCCATGCAGTTCTCGTTTTCTAAATATTCTAAACTTTAATGTATTATAATATAAAGGATCTCAGTAAAGTTTGGGCGTTGATTTGTATACGCTTCATACTTTTAAATGAATGTTTTGTTTCATAGGTAATTTAACGCTGTAATTGCTTTAAAAAAGATTAAAACTTGGCTTAGATCGAAACCTTTACTGGATTATGAGCGTGACTATCTGACTATAAGATTAATTTTGATCATGATTTAGAAATCGGAATGTAAAATTGAAGTTTGACAGTCTGATTCATTTCCTGCAATGTATATATTAGTTAACTCTACAACCAAGCTGCAACTTTCATTTTTAAAAAATTGTTTTACTTCCACTGCACCACTCTGACACAATACAACTGTATTGATAACAAGGGACTGTATGAACAATAACAACAACCACATACCGTTTTATTTTGCCTTTATGAATAAGCCTTTTGCGCCTGTAAACGGTACTCATAATTACATATTTCATAGAATTGAAAACCTAATATTTACAGACTTGATCTTCCGTTTTGCATAATAAATTACACTTATGTAACGACACCGCCGGATACGAAAATCCAAACCACATTGTGGAAAATGGAAATGGTACCCCCCACATGGTGGTGTCTACCACCTGCAGTGCCGCCAAGTTTTGAATCTAATAATGGATGAAGCAGAGTTCGTCCACAGGGGATGCTGAACCTAGAATTAATGATCTATACAAAGCACCCCTTTAATTATCACTATTCTTCTCCGCGTCAGCAAAATAATTATTTCTGGGCTTAACTGCAGAATACCCTGCCACTCCAAAACACATCTAGAATATGTGGCTACGCGGCTACGGAGCTACACGGCTAGGATGTTAATGGCTATAACGTGCCTACGGAGCTACTAAGCTACGGTAGCTTTTCGAGAGTAGCCTGGGAATTTCCTCCGGCAACTTCCGTTGAGTCGGAACGCCAAATTATTAAAACATGACTACACAGTTTACCAAATTAAACGAGCTTATTCTGAAGCCGAGAATCTGCTAGTAACTTCACCTTTGCTCCATTATGAGTTCGATCGAACATGTCAACAACACATTAGGAACATATTCCATACTTAAAACCATATGAGCAAAAACAAGCCCACTACACATGAATATACCTCGTTCTTTAATCCATGTGCAGAAACAAGCGCGCTATGCATATACATTTCTTGTTCTTTTAAATCCATGAGCCGAAACATTAGTGTTTAGCGCTAATAATTGGTAAAAGGATTATGTCTTTAGGTGTACTTTATAGTTGTTTTGATAAAACTGTCCGAGCAAATGACAACAGTTATCGCGACCACTTCCGATACCAAGCCTTTTCTTCGCTCGCGCATCCATTAAAAAAACAGCCGCTAAAATTAAGCAGGCTAATTGGTATAAAGATTATCAGTCTTTGGATATCGTTGTTGTAGCCAAGTAGCCACGTAGCTTATAGTAGCTCCCCAGCCACTGATGTAGCTCAGTAGCCATAGTGTGGCTCCTTTGCCATGTAGTCTTGATTTTCAGGGGTACAACTTTGAGTGGTAGGGTATTCTGCAGTTATTCATATTTCTTCCGAATTCACAGACTTGACTGTCAGAAACACTATATTTTAGACTAGAATACAGTCGTATAGTATAGCAATAAATACTATTAGACATATCGACCGAGTAGACAGCGGACATATACCATCAGAAATAGACAAGAAAGTTCTTAAAAAAAGCGACTTAGCTCCCCATGTGAGTCTCAGTAGCTCAGTGGGTAGAGCATCTGACTGGTAATCAGAGGGTTGCGGGTTCGATTCCCGTCAGTGACTCAGAATTTTCAAGTTGTTAAACTTGAGAAGCACTCTTTTAGAAAGAATACTTTATCATAATTTATTTAAGTGTGCGGTTATAATGGGTTTCTAATTACTGATATCTTTATAGTATCTGGAGAAGCGATGATATTTGAACAACTTGATATCGATATTAAGGTCTGTAATTTGAAAACGACCCTTAAATCTTTGATCATTACGCTTTGCTAATGGCTCAATAAATAAACAATCTGCCATGGCCCTGTGGCGTGTTTCGACATAGAAAATGTTTATATTGGACTTTGAATGCATTCAATGTCATCCTTGGCTGGTAGCCACTCGAAGTTTTTTTTTATCATGCTAAATACGTGAATTTTAGTTATATGTCGGCAACTTGTCAAAGAGACAGAATCTAAAAGTCGAAATATCATTACTTTTATTGCTATTTTGTTTTTAGGTGTATTTGAAAAGAAACCACTTCCTAACACATAAGTCATGACTACAATCGCGAAAAGAGTAATAGACAGTGACAAAGGTTTTAAATTAAGGGAGCGATGATTTTAACCTTTCGAAAATATGTATTCTGACCTTTCTGATTAGACGCTCGCAGGCGACGGCGAAAAAAGAAATGTCGCTGATTATATATATTTGACGGTATAGAAAGTTCCACAAACCATCAAAATGTCTCTCCGCCCACCATTAAGGGCTTGATTGAACAAACACGCAAAGAATTTAGCAAACTTTACCCTTAATAAACAATTTAGTCGTTAAGCCTGTTATATCTTCAAAGAAACAGCTTATATAACAATTAATAACATAGATGATAAGTAGTTAAAATGTTGTTTCACTGTGCTTCCGCGGCTAAGCGGAAATAAGACTTTTTCAGCGCTAAATGAAAATATTGAACAGTTTAACTAGAGAACAAGTACTGTAAATTACATATATTAATATTCACACATGTTTTCGGCTATGTCGGTAAGAATTGGATATTTTGGCTTGCATTTGATGAAATTCGATACACAATTGCAACGGTAAAACGATAAATATAAACAAATAGGAAAGCACAAGTGATTTTCGTTGTTTCTAATAATCGTTTTGCCTTTTATGCTTTTGTTGGGCGCCAATAGTTGTTAGAATAATTAACGATATGTTCATCCCTTGAAATGCCTCAAATTCTAAGTTCAGACAAGCGGTTTGTATAGCTTTAACTCGCTGATCTAAACTTCGAGAGTTAATCTTTCGTCACTGAAAAACTCAACCAGTTTGTATTGACCTAGAGTTTCACTGATTAAGAACTATAGAAAGCTCTGGTTTAGCTTTTAAACTTGTCAACTGACTTCATTAACACATATGATTAACAACACCTTATCTCAAACGCGTTGAAGCCAGACGCACGCTGGAAATTTTTTTTTGTCAAAATGTCGGTTTGTGATAAATTTAATAAGGCATGCTTGATTCTTTTTGCTATACTCCATTAAAGAGCTTAAAGGTTATCGAAAGGGCACTCATTCGCTAGAACAAACTTTGCATGTTTGCACGAAAGCACAAATTCATCCGCGATGTCTTAAAAAGCTCTGTCCTACAATTGTATCAATTCACAAAGTGTGTAATACTGGAATAAAAAGCGGCAACTCAAGGGAATAACGTCCCTCTATAGCCAAAATACAAGAGTGCGGCATACTGGGGTTTATAACTAGGAAAAGTTGTATACGTAAGTATTAAATAAACCTGCAGCAACACTAAGATGGAAACTTCGGTCGATATGCTTGGCAGGTTACACTGAATATTAGTTGGTGCCAATAACTCTCCCTGCGGGAGAAAATATTTCTTGTTTTGTTGTTTTCAATCAAAGTCAAAGGCACCGCGACGAAACACATTACAACAGCTGCCTAGCATTGTGGAGAGAAATTACGGCACCAGTATGAGTTCTGAGATAACGGTCATGAGCAGCGGGCCAAACCCAAACAATTTGATTGAGTAACTTTTGCGTCTATCTAACCAGACATTTTTAAAATAACTTCTTCTAAAAATGGTAAATTAAACTTGGATATGTTCTACAGCAGGCGGCTTGTATGAAAAACAATAAATATTTAGGAGTGAAATTGCAACGTAAGGGCGTTGTTTCCGGGGGAAAAAGGCAGACGACAATCAAACACTCAACATTGTCTATCAAACGATACCTCCTTCATGAAAACAACGAAGCTCAAATTTGCCCAAGAATAAAGAACAAACTAAGAACAATCGAGGCTCAAATACAAATCTAAACAGTTTGCAGGTTTTTATTCAAAAACATAGCGCATCACATCACTACATACGGCGTTTCACTGCAGGTATAGAAACACTGAGTGAGCAAGTAAGAGAAAAAAAATCAAAACTGTGCCGCACGTGCTAACATGCACATACGGCAATAACAAACCGATGCTGTTGAATTGAATAGAAACAACTCTTTAACAACTAGACGCCTGTAATGGCGTTTACTCGGGCTACGCTTAAGCTTGGAACCTCAGAAATATGTACGATCTATAATGCGTGTTTTAACTTTGTCATAGTTCGAAATGGAATTTTGAATTGCTAAATATTTTCATTCAACTTCAAGTTCACACACAAAATTCTTTAAAATTCCAAGTGAGTGTTCCTAGCTGCGTAAGTCATGCGGACTGAAGTTCATTTGTTTGAACGGGCCTTGTTCTATTGTTTTCAGTTTTGCATACGGCGCATCGCGCGGCCGAACTCGCAGGCTTACCATTTGTCGATACGTCGATAGACTGATAGGTTGATAGATAGATAAATTGATAGATAGGCTTCGCAGACGTAGACTCGGCCTACCACAGGTAGCCCGAGTAATGATATAACTGACATCAGGATGTACACAAGAACAATTTAATAATCGAGGGTTAAATTGTGCAAAAACTTGAGAACGAGCCTCGACTAAAATTTACTGGTGTCATATAAAAGCGTGTATCTAAAAGCTAAAAGTTCCCTTCCCAAATCCGTATGTCCCCTTTCTGGCTGTTCCCGTTTCAATACGACGGCTGCCATCCTTATTATTTCTATACTTTCTTTCCTTTGCTTAAACTGAGCTATACAACTTGCAGTTAAATGCATGACTCAACCTCAATGAATGAACTGAATCCCGTCTTCCAGGGTGGCAACATTGTTTGAAGGTATCGTGCGACAGAGTGATAAAAGTTGGGTAATGGATTGAAACAGAAAGAGAGACAAAAGAATAAAGGAGTATGTAATAATATCAAAAAACAACTAATAAATATTAATGTTGCGTCACATTACTCTACCCTGTCTTTGGCTACGATTTTAGTTGACTGGCAAATGATTTAATTATAGAGAACCATAACAGTTATACTTTGAGCTGTGGTTTAACTCGGAGTATTTCCGCTAAACACGAAGCAAAAAAAGTTCAAAACAGGAAGAAACATACGGCCCTTCTTAAAACAAAGCGAAGCCTACAAGTGATCTTTAAAATTGCAACTTATGAAATACTAGCAGGACTTTGAGAATTTAACATCGAATTACTACAAAAGGCACTACCATCAGTGATCTCTTATGAAACTACGACCAAACCATTTACCGGAAACCATAACTCAGCAAACTCCACCCACGCCATTAAAACCACAATAATCACAAAGAAAACAACGGTTTCAAATAAATTTTAAAACCACTGCCTGAAAACCTACCAAGTGACCATTCGTTTTCTTTGTCTTTACGAGTAAATTCTGAAAATGTTCATTTTTTTCAATCAATTCGGAAGATTGTTATTCTGTCAAGATTTTGACTTTAGTTTCGACTTCGTATTTATTACTCAAACTTCTTCCCGTTTGGTATTGTATCTTCTACTTTCAAAGTTTACTTTAAAAACAGAATACCAAACATCCCAGAGTGTAAAGCCTAAGCGCCTGTTCACGTGCAGCTGGCTACGTGCCACCCGCCTGTTCGTTTACATAAGTGGGGTAATTTCATCCCGCTATGCGTTCTTTTGTTTAAGTTTCATGAATTTTACATTTTATCCCGACTCGCGCACGTGTTTCTGAAATGTCGAACTGGTTTATTTGGGCCCCGATTTAAAGCGCAGTTTGCAAGAAATATCTTTGAATTCTCTAGTGAAGCTGCTTCGCCGGCAACCAACTTTTCACTAGCTGACTTTTTGGATTAATTTTCTTAGGGCTACATGCAAACGGATATCCCGCCTTTTTGATTCAGAATATGTTCCGAATTTTTTTAAAAGCAAGTTTTTTTTTCACAATCATAACGTCATTTTTTATTTCAAAAAATAAATCCAGCATTAATAAGACTATACTTAATCGGTTGTCTCACGGTTTCAGTCATAACTTTTACAATACATCTTTATTTCCCTATAGATTACATGTTTAAGTTTTAAGGCAATAAATGATGATACATAAGGGACTGACTGCCTGCAATAACAGAAGCTAATGAAAACAGGAAGCCAGGACAATAATTAACGCAACATTCGGTTCGTGTACGCGGCCTTTTCTTTAGTAAGATTGGTTTGTGGTTTAAGCCTTCTGCTGTTGTGTTTGGAACTGTCGGCTTCATGAGCCTCAGTTAATATTGTTGAGGTGTAGCCGATCTCTACATTCCAATATCGAGTCAATGAGGCCACTCAGATATGGGTCAGAGAGAGAAGATTGAAACAGAAAGAGAGACAAAGGAATAAAGGAGTGTGTCATAATATCAAAAAAACAACTAATAGTTTTAAAGTTACGTCACATTACTCTACCCAGTGTCTGGCTACGATTTTAATTTTTGACTGGCAAATGATTTAATTATAGAGAACCATAACAGTTATACTTTGAGCTGTGGTTTAACTCGGAGTATTTCCGCTAAACACGAAGCAAAAAAAGTTCAAAACAGGAAGAAACATACGGCCCTTCTTAAAACAAAGCGAAGCCTACAAGTGATCTTTAAAATTGCAACTTATGAAATACTAGCAGGACTTTGAGAATTTAACATCGAATTACTACAAAAGGCACTACCATCAGTGATCTCCTGTGAAACTACGACCAAACCATTTACCGGAAACCATAACTCAGCAAACTCCACCCACGCCATTGAAGCCACAATAACCACAAAGAAAAAACAACGGTTTCACAGAAAAAGGCAATTTTCTAGCTTTAAAACCACTGCTTGAAAACCTACAAAGTGACCGTTAATTTTCTTTGTCTTTACGAGTAGATTGCTTCAACAAATTCGGAAGTTTGTAATTCTGTCAAGATTTTGACTTTAGTTACGAAACCTATCAGGATAATGGTTCAACTATTGTAACCACAGCCAATATTGAGTGTATACCAAAATGAAACTATTCTACGCAGTAGAACTTCAATATATCGAGTTGCCCGATTTATACTCAAACTTCTTCCCGTTTCGTTCAGGATCTTCTTCTTTCAAAGTTTACTTTAAAAACAGAATACCAAACATCCCGGTGTGTAAAGCCTAAGGGCCTGTTCACGTGCAGCTGGCTACGTGCCACCCGCCTGTTCGTTTACATGATAAGTGGGGTGACTCCGACGTAGGCGGGTTGTCCGACCCGATTAGCCGGGTCGCTTTTTCCCGCTTTTTGCGGGTCAAAGGCGGCAAGGTAACCCACGTAGCCAGGCCGGCTCGTGTTACGCGCCAAAGCGCCTTTGACGAGGCCGCTGCAACGCTTAGAGAGATGATTAGGGGCCGCGACACTAAAAAATGGAACAAGAGTTGCTAGCAAGAGTAGAAAAGCACTAACCGCCACAATGCACTTTTCCCCCTCTCCAATTAGTTTCGTCAAAGAGCCTGTTTGCAGCCTTCGTTTATAACAGCATATTTTTGTGTGAAATAAAAACTGACGTTATTTTTGTTTTACGGTACGGGGCACTGAAAAAAAAACATGCTAGTAAAAAGTGTAAAAAAGGTATTGACTACGGTACTTTTTGACAAACAAGAGTTAGTAACAACAGCAAGATAGTTTGCTGTAGTTTATAAAGATTTCGAATAAACAGTTTTAATTCATCAACCTAACTCCATTGTTGCAGATTTACAAAAAGGCTTGAAACACTGAGCCTTCGACTAGCTAACCTACCATTAAAGGGGGAAAGAAACAAATGCAACAAAGTAATTATCGATGTAACGAAACAAAAGAAAAAAACCAGCAGAGTTCGTGACTCAATGCCACAAACAAAAACATCACATGTTCAAGAAAAATTTGATGTCGTTTACGACAAGTTGTCGAAAAGTGATCTTCAGTTTTCTAACATGCCATTTTCAATAGATTTCCAAGTTCCTTTATTTGTCTTTAGAACGTATTAGAAAAGCTGAACTCTTATTTCATTAAACATGCCTCACTCCATTTAGTACGCCGATATTTCCATGTTTAACTTAACGCTGATCATTTGAGCTGAAGAAGAAATGAAAACCAAAAAAAACCCGTACCAAAAATTTGATTCTGATGTTTTAAAATGGCTCGATAATGCCCTTTGCAGTTTCTTTCGGGTAGAAACGCCACGTTCTTAAAACTCCAGTTTCTTAGATGGAAAGTTGGCGTTCTACTGGTGACTCAAACGTAATTATTGACAATTACACCCACTTCCCAAATAGCATACAAGTGGTGAATGCCATTTCGTTAAGGGAAAAGGTCAAAACAATGGTACTTCCTAGGAACCCAATTTAGGGGGTGGGGTATTATGTGCCGCCACCCACC